>PUQB01000915.1:0-73904 GCA_003024785.1 Selaginella tamariscina
TTTTCTAAAAAAATCTTAATTTGCCACAAGCAATAATATTGATGTGATTTAATTCATATTTTTTAAATAAGATTTTAAAACTATTAAATTTATAAATACGATTAAATAATTATTAACTTGCATTATAAATCAAATCTAAACTTAAATGTTTAATCTAAATGATTAATTTAAATATTTCAAATGCAGGCTAAATTTTATATTTTCTTTATTTTATTAATATTCTTATATTAGCTAAAGATTATTTACATTATTATAATATAAAATTAAATCTAAACTTAACTTTAATATTTTAAACACATTCTTAATTACATGTTAAAATGATAAATTATTGTTTCAATATCTTAGAGGGGTTAAGTATGATTAACTAAATTATGAAATTTATATTATAAAATCAAAATTAGTATTTATAATGATATGAAAACCAAATTTTAAATTTTTAATATAAATAACTGAACTTAATGTTTTAAACACAAGTTAAACAACTAAGCATTAAATATATTAATATAATTATGTTGTAATTTGTTATGCAAGCTTGTGAGTTTTTAACATAATAATTTTAATGTGCTTTTCTTAATCAACATACAATGAAATAAATATTATAATAAAATAGCATAACAAAGGATAGACATGTAATATATTATTATTATTTAATCATCATTAGACCTAAGGTACTAGGTGTCAAAATTGGGGAATTCCACCACTAAGCAATGTATTTAAAACATGTATGTATATTATGCATTTATACATTTAAGTATGATAAAAGAAATAAATTAAACTATTAATTTCATTGCTATTATGTAATTTATATTTTCATTAACTTAATGTTAAAACATGTGGTCTATCAACACTTAATAAATATGTTGAACATATTTTATTTTGCATCAATATATTCATATATACATATAACTTACATCAAACTCATTTTATATTATAGTATAGACATGTTGAATATTTGTATGTATAACTTTTTAACGTCTTTGTCTGCCCTTACAGCATAAGACGAAAGATTAAAGAGAGAAGTACATAAATGTTTAGAAATTGTGTGTCTCATAGTTTTGACTCAGATGCTACTTTTACTTTGGAAATTGAGTGTTAATACTTATTTAACTTCATTGTTAAGCTTTTAGATGTAGTGAGAAATAGTTTCACCTAATACACTTAAACATTTAGGTAAAGTTCAACCGACTGTCATTAGACTTTCAAGAAAATCTAAGTAAATGTGAAACTTACATTTTAAAAGCTCTCCCCTTTTTACTTAGTTCATCAATGTGTCAAGTAACAAGGTTGCCCTAACCAATTGTGCCCTCAACCCACTCACTAATACTTAAAGGGTATGGCTAGCGTGTATATTAAGTAGAGTAAGTGTGGAGGCAAGCAAAGGTTTTTGGTTCCTTCCTCCCTTGTTAGCATAAGCTTTGTTTGTGTTGTATATTCAACATAACAAACATAGAATCTAGTTGGGATGCCAAAAATAAGTTTTTCTCTTCTATACATAAGGCTCATCAACATAGCCTTAAAATTATAACACCCCCTTTGCCTTTAGACCTTCTAGGTGGTGCCTTTGGAGTTAAGTTAGTAGTTCAATGAATAATAGTTCTAAAGTACATGGTTTTGCATAATGCAAAGGGGTAATAAAAATTATATGAACTTTTTATTGACTTTGCATAGAGTGAAATTTTAGTTAATTTTTCCTAACATATTTAGTCTTGAAGTTAGATGTTAATGAGGACATTGACATTTCAAAGCCAAGTGTTATAACACTATCCCTCTTCCCTGAACCATAAAGACTTGAATATGTAATGATGGTCCAACCAAGTGTCATTAAGTATTTATAAGAAACTGTATGCAAAGGTAGCATTTTTATTTAAAAAATTCTTATTCAATTTAACGTTCCAGTTAGGTTTCTTGATCAATTTGGCCCCATGGGGTAGGTTTAGGGTTAGGTTAAGTTAGGTTTACTCACATAAATAAGTAAAGAACGGGGGGCATCACATAAATAAGGTAGTGTATATGAATTGAGAGTTCTTAGGTTCAAAGAATCTCGTATTCTCCTACCAATACAAGCTTAAACTTATGTCGTTAAGGTACAATCCATATTGTACCACCTCAACTTCTAGACCACAGGGGGTACGTCACACCCTAAGGGTTGCTCAACCCTTATTATTGGCCAGGTAAGCTGCATCTAAGGAGCAAACCAACTCCTCTTAATCGAAATAAAACTCACAACATAGCTAGTCACATGTCATAACTCATGAAAGTGATCGCTATTTATGTAACCACTGTTCGTGTACTTAGCCAACTGAGAGTGTGTGTTCTTGGATGTCGGATTTTTAATATTGGGTTATCTTACCAATCTTGTGTATTTCCAGTGAGGGTTTCTAGAGTTGACATATGACTAGCCGTGTTCATGGCACCAAGTAAAAACTCTGATAAATCGAATTTAAGTCAACTCCACTACTAAGTGTCATAGAACTATTCCTCTCCTCTTAAACATAAAGACTAAGATTCAATTAGTGTTACGAGGAGGGATCAACCATGTGACCCTAATATACTTAAGTCAACTATGACAGGTACAACTTTGTTTAGTGATTATGCATGTGGGAATTCTATCTGCACTATGTTGTTGAAGATGAGCACAAATATCTTTGTTAAGAACTAGGCTCCTACTCATAACCCAGTTCCCACTAGTGAAGTTCTTAAAGCTCAGTTCCCACATAGCTCTAAGAGTATGTTGAAAAACAATTTGCTTAGTAACATTCATTTTATACATGATCAAGCCCATTATCTTGTCTTAGCCAATTATGGTAGGGAAACACAAGTACATTGGTATGTGATTTGACTTAACAATCTCCACGAACGTGGAGCGAAGTTGAGACAACAGCAGTAAGAAGCGTCTTGAGAACAAGCAGCTCAAAGTAATTTAGAAGCTGAAATTTCTTTATAATATTAGTACTTGACTTGATATGAGGAGGTACTTATTCATGCTTTCTCCCACTCATGTGCTACTTCACACTGGCCCTTACTTAACCATTTTCTCTTATTTTAAGCAAAATGGATTCAAACTGGCCCTTAATATGAAAAATCATTTATTTAAGTTTTTTAAGGGTTTGACTCTCTTAACTAAAGTGCATTCATACTATCCTTGTGCTTGAAATTTTTGGTATCCTTGTGTTTAAAGTTTTTTTTTAAGGAACAGTGAAAATTACAAAGAAAAGTTAAACGAAGGGGAGGGTCATTTAGCCTCCCTTAATGCTAGTGTGACATCTCTTTCCAATGGTAGTTGTGCATTGGTGATGTTTGAAAAACCATTTTTTTATAATAACAAATTTCATTTCAAATAATAAAAATGTAAATAGAAATTTTGTATGTACATATTATTTAGATCATGTAGTATATATGTGATATACATTTTTTAACTAATTTTTATAATCTTTATTAACAACAAAATTCATTTTAAATATTACAATGTAGATATTATTTAAATCATGAACGCTATAAATATATTTTAAATATATAACTTGAAATAAATAGTGGTAATTGAATTATAAATATATTAAAGTAACTTGAATATAAAAGTTAAATATAGATATATTAAATTAGCTTTAATATATAAGCTAATTGTAGATATATTAAGTTAATTTAAAATAAATAATATTAACTTAAATATAAATATTAATTATTCATAATGTATTCGAACCCATTACCCTTTAAATATTTTTATTATAAGTTGTCCTTAACATAATTCTTTAATTTAATAAAGAGTTGAAACAATCCAAAATCATTTAATGGACGCCGGTGCAAATCAAATGCACTTGTAACTGTTACTTAACTTATGTGAGTAAAATAAGGGTAAGGACCATGCAAAACTCTAATCTTCCTATTTCTGACACAAGTGCAACATTAATATATTCTATAAAATCATTTACGAAATACATTATTTGAGAAATATTACCTTTGTGAGAACCTCGAGACACAACACAATAAATATACAAAAAGACAATAAACTCAATATCTTTTATGATTTATATATATAAAGAATAAGGTATATTCTATATATTTGGACTATCTTATAAAGGATTTAACCATATTATAAATATCTCTAGTAACTTCTACAATATACCATGGTTAGCCTCTGTAATTACCTTACAGTATCCCCCTCGTGAAAAAACTTTTTCAATCGTAAAACATGAGTAACCAAAGGTGCTTCTTGAGACTCAACATCTTGTACATGGTAAACTTGAGGGCCAACTCAAAAAGAATCTTATAAGAACCGAGCCATTTCTGTAAGAAACCTAGAGTGATCCTTTTTTTTTTTTATAAAGTTCAGGAAAATGCATGAGAACATGTCACCAATAGTAAATTGAGGAGGTGGCCGATGATGAGAATTATAATCTTGTTGTTATTGAACTGCCCGACCCAAATGTTCTGTTGAGGTAGCATATAGTAAAGGAAGAGCTCAATCTAAGTATGTTAACCAATATTTAGCTTCAGCATACTTACGTTTGTGAGAAACCAAACCAACTTCTAGAGATTTCGAGGGTCTCGCCCATACAATGTTTTGAATGGAGATATGCTAATGGAACTCTGAATACTAGTGTTGTATAAGTATTGGAAATACTAATCTTAATCATTCTAAATAGGATTTATATACTTGGAAATTATACTATTAAAAGTTCGATTCAAACACTTAACTAGATCATTTATTTGTGGATGAAAGGGAGACGTAAAAGATTGTTAAATTCCCATTCGTGAAGTAAGAACCTTCAAAACTTCAACAATACAGGCAAGTCCATTATTTGATAAAATCTGTTCTGGATATGAAATGGAGCAAAATTACCCGAGTGAGTAGAAAATCAGCAACATTATGGGTTGTGGCATCTGGTAAAGCTCCAACCTCTATCCAATGTGTTAAATAATCTGTTAAAACCATAACATACTAGTTGCCTACAGTTGAAGATGGAAAAGTCCCATGCTATAAGTTCGAATGGCCATTCCACTTATATAAATTCCAAAGCACTAATTGACCATGAGGAGTTCTGAGTCTAACACAATGAACAACTTTGTACGTACTGGATCACATCTCATTGCATATTCGGTCAGTAAAAAGAACGTTGTAAGCTATCAAAGTTCTTCGATAAGCAAAATGTCCACCAAAAAGTGGTGAATCATGATATGCTGTAAAATACCTAGGAACAAAATTGGTTGGAATTGTCAAGTGTAGTGAAGTTTGTAACATTTATGTCAATAAAATAAACTACACCATCATATATACGAAATTGTGCCACAAATGAAGAGAAACGAGAGTTGGACAGTTGAAAAGGATTAGTTAGTGCTAAACAAATAGGTTTAATTTAAGTATCTGTTTCATGAGCCCTTGAGACCTCTTGAGAGATAGAATTGTGAGATCCAATTGATTAACCATAACTGCACAAGGAGCTTTAGAAAGAGCATTAGAATCCACCATACTATCCCTCGGACAATGTTTGACCTCAAAGTCATACATCTAGAGTTGAAGCACCCATATGGCAGATCATCCGAGCAACTTTCTATTCTTCAGTAAGGTAGAAGCAGCTACATGATCACACTTTAAAAGTGTATAAGACCCATGGAGATACACATGAAAATGCTCAAAAGCCCACATTGTAGTTAAACACTCAAGATCAAAAGCATAATAGTTGTGTTTAGGGCCTTGCAATGCCCTACTCACATATGCAATGGGATGTCGAATGAACACATCACATACCTCAGTCTGCATTAGGACTTCACCAATACCTACGGTAGAAGCATCTTTTCATAATATAAAAGGACGAGAAAAATCCGGATAATGAAACACCAAAGGGGACATCAAATACTTCTGTAACTTACAAAGAGAATTCACAATCGTCAGTCCACTCAAAAAGAACATCCTCTTAAAGCAAGGCTTGCAAAGGAACATTGACATAAGCCAAACAAGGTATAAAATGCCTTAAATATGTGACATTATTAAGAAATTGCTGTAAAGATTGTACATCCGTTGGATGAGGAAATTTTGCTACAACCTTCACCTTGGATAGATCCACACTCATCCCTCACGAGAAACCACGTACCCCAAATGCATAGTTTCAATTCTGCCAAAAACACTTGGGCTTCTTCAACTTGAGCCTTGTTAAGGACCAAAAACATAACATGTAGGAGCTGCATACATTGAATTTTCCTATGGTGGAGGGAAGTTCGTAGGAAAGGTGCAGTAAGAAAAATCCTATGGGTGTAGAAAAAATCCTACAGCGATAAGAAATATCCTACGCAGGTAGGAACCAAATGATTATGATGGTTGGAGGAGGACATGATTTAGTTAGGGCAAGAAAGGAAGAGAGAGGCTATGAAGGCTATGGAGAGAATGCATGAGAGAGGATCTTTAAGAGAGAAGTAAGTCTCCACACTTGCTATCTCTTATAAACATTTAGTAATGCAAGTGCACAATTATATATATATATAGTGAATATATGCTTGACCTATGAGAAAGCTACCTTATAAATGTTATAACATGACAATGGCCAAAGCAAAATCCTATCTTTGACCTTAGAGACGAGATAAAGATATTTATACATCTATTTAGGTCGAAATCCCATATTTTTAACTAAGAAAGCTTTTCCTGCGTTGTGAACAATGATTTATGTACATAGGAAAGTTCTCTCATGTTAACACATGGCAACCATGGAGGAATTTGCCATTATTGTATAGGAATTCACGAAATTCCTAAGTGAAAAGACATATATGTGAAATAGCTCTGAAAGAAGTAGAGCTTAAATGAGAAAAAAGTGTGTATATATGAATGGATGGAGCCTTGGAGGTATCATAATCGTAATTCATCTCTAGCAAAAGAGGAGATAATAGGCAGCCGAAAGAGAGGTTGCCCAAGCTGAGCAAATGGAGCTTGTTAATAGGCAAGAAGCTCTTATAAGTCTCATTAATTAAATAAGGAAAGTGTGTGGAAGATATACAATACGGTGACTATCAAACTATAGGAAAAGAGGAGTTGAAAGGAACTCCTCGAAAAACATGATTTCATAGTAGACCAGGAGGAGGATCTCTTAGAAATTCCCCTTTTAGTGAGAGGAAGATGGTAGAGAAAGCCCACCGAGAATGTTTAATATGACAATTTTCCCCAAAATGTTGGGAAGCACATTGATGTAATTGTTTCGTAGTGGCTCTATCCGTTACTTTATTACGAGATAGCGATTGACTCGGTAATCCCAATAATTTTTGTAGGAAAGAAGGAAAATCCTAAAAGACACTTATTGCAGTTTGAGGAAGTTGTGAAGTTGCATAAAGTAAGTAATGCAAATAAGTTGCTTTATATTCTTACACATTAAAAGGAAATGCATACGATTGGTATTATGAATTAAAAAAAAAAATGTGAGAGAAGATTATTAGAAAGTGACATAAGCTTTCAAAGAATGTTTTTAAAAAAGAAGAGTTGCTTGAAAAGCACTTAGAAAAGCCTAAAAAATATTCTACAAGGAAAAACTGAAACTATAAAAGAGTAACACACCATTTTAAGAAGCATGAAAAGAAATGCATATTATATGTTAAGGAAGATGCTTTGTTTCAATGGTATAAGCAAGGATTGCAGAAGTCATATAGGCATTATGCAATGACTATTTAGGAAATAAACAAAAAAGATTTTGTAAAGCATTTAAAAGATTATGAGAAAAAAAAGAGACAAATAAAGAATATAGTTGAAAGAAAGATAAAGTCCTTAAGGAGAAAAAAGGATAGTTCAGATGATGAAGAAGAACCTATTAAGGTTAGGACTATAAAACTGATGAGAAAATGCTATTACAGTTGGTAAAAAACAGTCCTACGTATAAGGAATTGGATGCCAAGGTATGGTGTGCCAAGTGCAAAAATCATGGGCATACTATAGATGAATGCAGACTAAAGTTGCAAAAATGTCAAATATGTGATAAAGAAGGACATTCAGCAAAGGACTGTAAGTATTTCCTTAATCAAAACATAGCACATGTGGAAAGAGAGAGGAGAAATGAAGGAAGGAATCGGTATGACAGCCCGCTTCATGTGAGACAACCTCATGTTAATACATTCCCATCGCATAATAGGAAGCTCTATTATAGGGCAAATACTGGGAATTGGCAAGAAGGAAGAAACAGAAATCCTGTTACTAATAGAAGGGATGCTCCTTACACAGGAAATGATAGGATGTATGAAAGGAATCAAACTAATTATGTTCCACCATATAAGCCTAACATGGGAAGGAATGAGACTTCCTATAGAGGACCATATAGGTCCTATCCAAAAAAGAAGTATATGAAGATCAAAATGATTATAGACAAGAGAAGTACAAAGAAGGAATTAAGTAATCTTACTTGTTATACATGTGGGGAGAAAAGGACATATTTCTCCAAATTGTCCTAGGAATCAACCTTCTATTTCAAATAATGCTCTTAAACGTTAACTTGGAATTAGATTAATTGATGTGGAAGAGAACATCATCCTGCCATGAGAGCAGTAATCTGTATAAAAGAAAACAAAATCAGAAACATGAATACCTTACTACAGAAGAAGGAAGTTTTGTATATGTCACAGGATAGTATGTAGACAGGGGAAGAGACGAACATTCATCTCTAAGAATGAGATCTCCCTGTCGGATGATGAGAAACAACCGACAGATATACTTAAAGATCTAAAAATAACTAATTCAATTTTAAGAAGGAATATTCTAGAGAAAAAGAATATTTTTGTGAAAAAGGATACTCATGTGACAAAGAATATTCATGTACAATAGAATATTCTTATAAAATAGGATATTCTTGAAAACAGAATATTTCTGTAAACAGAGTATTCCTGTGAAGCAGATTCAAGATGGTGTGGCAAAATTAATGGCTCAAAGTTAATTACATTGAGACAATTAATACATATTGCCCCATATATTAAAAATTAAATTCTACAAATATTAAACATTATCCCAAAATCTCTACCTACTTATACAGGATAGAGATTATGAAAAAAAAGGTGATTATGATGGGTATGTACCAAGTATCACTGTATATATTAGTAGAAATAAGATAAAAGGAACACTTATAGATGGAGGCTCAGGAGTTAACTTTATAGAAGAACATGCTTTGTAAGAAAATAGGTTTAGGACCCATTGAGCTTGCTCCTTTTAATCTAAAAATGGTAGATCAAAGAAGTGTGAAGCATGTAGGTATAGTGAAAGGAGTAACTATATCTATAAAAGGACTTAAATATAAAGTGTCACTCATTGTCCTCTAAATGGAAGGAAAAGACATTGTGTATATCATGTTATTATGTAGACCTTGGCTGAAATCTACAAAAGTGGTATAGGATTGGGGAACATGAAAGATGACGCTGGGAGAAAGAGAAGGAAAACCAGTAATCTATAATCATACTAAGAAGTATGTTAAAAAGGAAAATCGATCACTTGTTTTAGAAGGATATGACTAGTTTAATGGATTAAATGATCAAGAAGAAGTAGAAATCCTGAAAGCATATTGTAATCTAAAGGTCCTAACAAATAGTGACCTTCATGTAGTGCTGAAAGAAAAGAAAATTGTTTAATATAAGGAAAACGATAAGCTTGGATTACATGAAAAGTTTTATAAAGCAATTCTGTATGAAATTGATTTACAGGAAAAGCTTGCAAAGTATACATATGTGTATACCACGGAACCTTTAGAACAAGTGAATATAGGCACAGAAAACAAACCTAAAATCTTATTTATTGCTCAGGAATTAAATAAGAAATTTTGAGAATGAATGAACTTACTTCAAAAGTATTAAGATGTTTTTGCTTGATCTTAAAGGCATACCTCCTAAATTGTGTACACACACTATACAATTATTACTAGAAAGTGAACATTTGAAACAAAGAACATATAGGATTAATCCTAATTATGCACAACTTGTTAAGGAGGAGATAGATAAGCTGTTAAATGTTGGCTTTATTTATCTTATATAAGGTGCACAATGGTTATCACCACTCGTGATTGTTCCTAAGAAGAATGGGAAATTGAGAGCATGTGTAATTACAAGAAGCTAAATGATGCCACGAAAAAGAGGAACAACTTTCAAAAGCACAAAAAGGAAAATCCAAAGTACCATGAAGATCAACATCATAAGGAAGGCATAGGATAGTTGCAGTGAGGACACTATAAATCTTCAAGGTGGGGAATAGTGTTAGGGACCAAAATAGAGCATGAAGGAACTACATACATTGAATTTTCTTACGGTGGAGGAAAGCTTGTAGGAAAGGTGTAATAGGAAAAACTTACGGGTATAGGAAAATCTAAGGCAGTAGGAAATATCCTACGCAAGCAAGAACCAGACTGGAGGAGGACATGATTCAATTAGGGCAAGTAAGGGGAGAGAGAGGTTATGAAGGCTATGGAGGCTATGGAGAGGAATGCATGAGAGAGAGAGGATCTCTAAGAAAGAAGTAAGTCTCCACATTTGTTATCTCTTGTAAACATTTAGTAATGTAAATGCATGATTATATATATATAGTGAATATATGCTTGACCTATGAGAAAGTTATTTTATAAGTGCTATAACATGGCAATTATTAAGCCACGATCCAAGAGCAAGGAGGCTTGACTTCAGGAGCAGAACAAGGACTAGGAACATGACAAGAAGCAAGGAGCAAGACAAGAAGCAAGGAGCAAGACAAGAACAAGACAAGACAAAATTAATTGTAAAAAGACTGGTGTTGATAGTAACTGATTGTACAACAATTAGGTCAGAGCTTTTATGTTCACAACTCCAAGAGATAATCTAGTCATGAGCCTAATCTAGTCATGAGATAAAAATGATGACCATTATCCTCTATGCATGTCATGTAACATATCATGTAGAAATATCCTATAGGCATATCATGTAAGTATATCCTATATGCATATCCTGTATCCTATATTCTGTATCCTGTATCTTGTATCCGAAATTCTGCATTCTGTATCAAGTCGTGACAGCACTTCCTTCCTAAGGACGAGTTCCACGAGTCTTGGGACATGGTTTAGCAGGATAACGTTGATGGAAGGCAACAACCTTGGAAGAAGCATAGAGTAAGTTGGATGCAGGTTCCCAAGTGCGATCGGTTGGCAAATAATCTTTCCAATCCACCAAGTATTGAAGTTGGTAGCAATGAAGACGAGAATCAAGAATGGCTGCAACTTCGTACTCAGGTTCGTCGTTAATGACCACATGAGGGGGAGGAGAAAAAGCATGACCAGGAAGAGAAGAAGGATGATAAGGCTCCAAAAAGATGTGTGAAACACAGGATGAAAGTTTCACCGTAGATGGTAACTCGAGTTGGAAAGCTACAGGATTGACTTCAGCCGCAATCCTATAAGGGCCCAATTGTTGAAAATCCAACTTAAAAGAAGGCCTATTGTGTGAATATGTTGATGAAGAAACCACACAAGATCACCAATCTTGTATGCATGTGTTGGCTGACGATGAACATTAGCATGACGCTTGTACCATTTTTGTGCCTGCTGAAGATGAACCTAAAGATCATCCTGTACTTGACGAAGATGTTGGAGATGATCCTGTACTGCAGGAGCGGAAAAGGAGAAGCAGGAGGAGCAAAGTCAAAACATGATGGTAGCCTGTAAGAACGAAGAAAGATGTCTGGCCTATAAATGTATGAACGAAATTGTTGTAGGCAAACTCGGCAATTGGAAGAAGGTCCCACCAGTTGTCCTGTTGGTAACTGATGAAGCAGCGAAGATATTACTCTAAGGTCTAAATTGTGCATTCTGACTGCCCATCAGTTTGCGAATGATATCCTGAAGAAAGATCGCTTTAACCTGTAGACTCCAAAGAAGCTCTCGCCAAAATCTGGATATGAATTGTGAATCTCGATCAAAACAATACTTTCAGGAAGACCATGATGTCGAAACACTTCGTGGATCACCAACTCAACAGTTGTTTGGCTTGTAGTCGTCTTGTTACATGGTAGGAAATGAGCATGTTTGGTGAAATGGTCAATCACCACAAGAACTGCATCAAATCCACGAGAAGGAGGAAGATCTATGAGGAAATCCATAAAAATGGATCTCCAAGGAGCAGAAGGAACAGAAAGAGGACGAAAAAGACCAGAGGGTGCGTGACAAGGCATCTTCGACCTGTTGCAGGTGTCACAACTTCGTATAAACCTTTTCACAAAACCTCGCAACCCAGGCCACCAATAGTTGCGAACTTAATTGTCTTGGCCACACCAAAATGTCCTATAGCCGGGTATCATAACAATCCTGTACCGCACGAATCCTGTAAACACCAATAGGAACGTACATGAGACCTTCCCGGTACAGGAGTCCATCCTGTATGGCGAACAACTTGTAGTCTGAACGGGAACTGGAGGAAGAGGAGCTTGCAATGTCAGGACTAATGTGTGAGAACACATTCTTTGCCAAGTTGTCTATAGCCAACTACGAACAGATGTCCTGTAGAAGTGTTGAATTTGCTGGAGCCTGATGAACCTGTAGTTCCGCAAGTTGAAATCGATCAGGACCCAACAACACTTGCCTTTGACAGTCATATGCAGGATTGCCGGGGTCGATGCAAGGTAAAGACCGCTTAGACAATGCGTCCGCCTTGCATTCCGAAAACCGGGCCTGTAAACGAAACAAAATTAAAATGTGATAGGAATTTCGCCCACCTAGCCTGTCGCCGACCGAGAACTCGAGCCGTTTGAAAAAACTCTAGTTCTTGTGATTTGTAAGGACTTGTACAAGATGCGTAGCACCTTCCAAGAAGTGTTGCCACTCTTCGAACGAATCCACAATGCCCTTAAGTTCCTTGTTATGAATCTCGTAATTGATCTCCGCCCAAAGGAACTTACGAGAATGAAAAGCTACAGGATGGAGTAACTTGTCTCCTTCAACTTGTGATAGGATAGAACCTATCACAAAATCTGAAGTATCTGCTTCGATAAAGAAGGGACGGGAAAGATCAGGATGTGCTAAAATCGGAGTTGTCATGAAGGCGTCCTTGAGTGCTGTGAATGCATGTTCCGCCTTGTCGGACCAAGAGAAAACCCTTGTGCGCTTGGTGAGTTCCGTGAGTGGAAGTACACGCTTGGAGAAGTCATGTATGAACCACCTGTAAAAGTTTACAAAGCCAAGAAAACATTGTACGTCTCGTACAGACTTGGGCTTCTCCCACTCCACAATGGTCTTCACCTTGTGCATGTCCATACACCAGCAAAAGAGACGATGTAGCCCAAGAACTCCACAGAATCTCTGTCGAAAAAACACTTCTCCAACTTCGCAGACATGCCATGCTCGCGAAGCCGCTATAGAACTAGTTGTACATGCTTATCATGTGCCGCTATAGAACTAGTCGTATATGTTTATCATGTGCCGCCTGGTCCTTGGAGAAAATTAAAATGTCATTGAGGTAGATCACCACAAACTGGTCCAAGAAGTCATAAAAGATGTCATTCACCATGTGTTGAAACACGGCTGGGGCATTGGTAAGTCCGAAAGGCATCACCGTGTACTCAAAGTGTCTATACCTTGTACGAAAGGCAGTCTTCCACTCATCGCCTGGATGAATTCGTACATGATTTTAGGCCCCTTGTAAGTCGATCTTTTGTGAACACCTTTGCTCCTTGTCCAATCGAGAGAAGTTTGGGATCAATGGTAATGGGTACCAGTTCCGGATGGTGACTTGATTCAAACCCTTATAGTCCACAACCAAACGCAAACTTCCATCTTTCTTCTTGACAAAGAAGATAGGTGCTCCTGCAGGGACTTTGACAAATGAAGCCGGATGCCAAGTTGTCCTCGATGTACTGGCGAAGAACCTCCAATTCTGTAGGTGATAGTGCATAAATCGGTTCGAACAGTGGAGTCTTCCCTTCTGCAAGATCGATAGAACAGTCGTAGGACCTGTGAACAAGAAGAACTGCAGCCTTGTGCTTGTCAAAAATGTCCTAAAAGGATTGATACTTGGATGGCAGGGAAGAAATAGGAGAAGGAGAAGGAGATTGAAAAATAGGAGATTCAAATACAAGAAAGGTAAAAGAGGACGTAAGAGTTACTTGGAAAGCAAAAAGATGAAAAAGAGCAAGATCAGTGGCAAGTTCATGTATAGTAGTGGTAAGAACTCGGAGAGGAGAAGGAGGGAGTTGTGACTGAAAAAGAGGAAGGATCTTGGGGGTAAAACAGAAGCAAAGTAATGAAAAGAGGCAGGATTTGGGAAAACCTGTGCGGATGTTGACAAGTGTATAGGATTGGAAGAATCCTGTACAGAAGTTTGTGGATGCACAGGAGGGAGGAGAGCCTGCGAGTGTGCTAACGAACCAACAGGAGTGGATCCTGTTGAGGAGGAACCTTCAACACTGATACAGGATTGGAAGAACCATGTACAGGAATCCGAGAACTTATAGGAATTAAGAGAGCCTACGGATGTGCTGAGGAACTAACATAAGGTGAATCCTGTCGAGGAGGAATCTTCAACATTGATACAAGAATAGGCACGGTCAATCCTGTAGCTTGTACTACCTTGGACATTAAGGACGTATCCTACACGCAGGAAGGTACAGGATTGATCTTGGCTGCCGGAGAGAAAAACGTGAGCATCCTAGACCTTCAATCGATCTAAGGATTTGCAACCATGAACCATGGCATGCTCAAAACGATGGGAGTCGACCGAGTCTTGATCAAGTTGAGAAAATCGAACAGTTGAATGCGCCATGATTGCAAGAGAGAGGTGGTGTGGTAGCATGGGTAACTATGCCATAAGCAATCAAACGACCATCTGCAACCTCTACAAGAACTGCACGCTTCAACTTCATCACCGGAATGCCATGCTGAGTTGCAAAAGTGT
Source organism: Selaginella tamariscina (assembly GCA_003024785.1). Lineage (NCBI taxonomy): Eukaryota > Viridiplantae > Streptophyta > Lycopodiopsida > Selaginellales > Selaginellaceae > Selaginella > Selaginella tamariscina. The sequence continues at coordinate 14,851 of PUQB01000915.1, forward strand.
CATTCATGAAACATGCATTTGCACCAGTGTCTAACAGGGCAAACTCCTTGAGCTCTCGATTATTGAGGCAAATGTGTACAGGAAACTTGAGTGATAAAATGGTATGAGCAACACCAATGGAGCCTGCACCTACGTCCAACTTCGCGGCTCTTAGACAAAGTGGACATTGAAGTTTTCCGACTGAACTTCAACTTCAAATTCGCGTGTCTTGAACTTCTTGATTTTAATAGGACATTCCGCCACCTTGTGTCCACAATACAAGCATAGGTTCTCACTGCGGTGACGTTGCTTCTCAGCAGTGGAAAGTGAGTCACGCTTGTAGTTTTCAACCTCCATAGGAACTACTCCAAAGGTGTTGCAAGAACATGTACCACAGCTGCAAGGTTGGCTTGCAGGAACTGCTGACAGGATTTTTCCTAATGACACTCAAATAAATAGTTGTCACAGCGAACGGCCTGTTGCATGATCTCCGCTAATGTTTGGGCATTTGGAAATGTAAGGAGAAGGTCCTTCACGTCATCCCTCAACCCAAAATGAAAATGTTCGATCAATGCAGTCTCGTCCCATGAAATGTTCGTGTAAAGTTGCTGAAATTCAGATGCATAGACAGAAATTGGTCGAGATCCTTGTGTGAACTTGCATAACTTCGTGCATGCGGAATGGTACTTATTGGATCTCCAAAGCAGGCTTCAAGAGTAGCCATGAATCCTTCAAAGTTTTCCATTAATGGGTCGTCACGCTCTAGCAAGGGGCAACCCAAGCCCATGGAGATCCAACTAGTAGGGATGCTAAAAGGCCAACCTTTTGTGCATCAGTTGAGTAGTGGCGTGGTTGTATGCGGATCAAAAGCCTAATCTGATTCAAGAAACCTTGAAAATCGGCGCGATTATCACTGAACTTTTCTAGCATGCTGATCTTTGGTTCTGAAGAAAGGTTCGATGGAGAGAAAATCACGAATGCTTGAGAGAGAGCCTACGCAACAGCCTTAGAAGATGCATCAGTAGCTGCATGTGCCGCATTGGTGGAACCTTGCAGATCTGTGACCACTTGGCGCAAAGTGGCCAGCTCATGAAGCAACATTTGGTGCTCGCATTGAAATTGCTCAAAATCGGCCATAATCTATGAAAGAAAAAAAAGAAGAAGAGGAAAACGAAAGAGAAGAACCAAGGAAAAAAAGTAACTGAAAATCGGAGAGCTATGAAAGGAGTTACTATCAAACTGTCAAGCCACGATCCAAGAGCAAGGAAGCTGGACTTCAGGAGCAAGACAAGGATTAGGAACAGGACATGAGAAGGACAGGAACTAGGAGCAAGATAGGAACAGGATAGGAACTAGGAACAAGACAAGGAGAGAATAGGAAGCAAGGAGCAAGACAAGAACAAGACAAAACAAGATTGATCGTAGAAAGACTGGTGTTGATAATAACTGATTGTACAACAATTAGGTCGGAGCTTTTATACTCACAACTCTAAGAGCTAATCTAGTCATGAGCCTAATCTAGTCATGAGCTAAAAATGGTGACCTTATCCTCTATGCATATCCTGTAGCATATCCTGTAGGCATATCCTCTAGGCATATCCTGTATCCAGAATCCTACATCCTGTATTGGGTCGTGATAGCAATGGCTAAAGCAAAATCCTATCATTGACTTTAGAGACAAGATAAGGTATATATAAAGAGCTATTCTATGATGAAATCTTATATCCTTTAACTGGGAAAGCTTTTCCTATGCTATGAACAGTGATTTCTGCACACAGGAAAGTTCTCCCATCTTAACAAGCCCATACTTCCTTAAGATGATCTTCCCAAGATCCTTGAGTATGAACCAAAATGTCATCCAAGTACTTTGCAATTGTCTTCAGAAACTCATCATTAAAAACTTCATCTATCATGCACTGAAATGTGGCAAGAATAGACACTAAACCAAAAGGCATAAAAAAACTTATATAAACCAAAAGGAGTTCAAAATGTTGTTTTGGGAATATCTTTAGGAGCCATAGGAATTTACTAATAACTTGAAGCAAGATCCAATTTAGTAAACCAATGAGTCTTACCCAATTGATTTAACAAATCTTGTGTGTTCGGCAAAGAATAGTTATTTGATTCCATAACAGCATTTATAGGCCAGTAATTCACTGTGAACCCCTTAGATCCATTAGGTTTATCCATCAAATGGGGCTCTGATGCCCATGGATAAAAAGAATAGCGAGCCAACTTCTTCTTCAACAACTTTGACACACATTTTTGTATGATGGCCAATTCTTTTGAAGATCACCTTTAAACAGTAGCTTTAGAAGTAAAACATCCCTTGTTCGAATGTGGTGTTGTGTTCAAACCTTAGTAGTATGGGTGATATTTGTAAAGAAAAGATTTGAATATTTTTTTAATAATTATTGTACTTGAAACTCTTATTGAGAAGAAGTTGGTTCAGTTGTCAACTACACATCTCCAAAGTTCCTTGATAGTAAGAAAAATTGCTAAAACATCTAGTTCATGCATGATGGCACTTGACAAAATTGCTCCACATTGCTTGAGAAGGACTTTATCCAAAAGAAAAGGTGAATGACCTGGAAGTATCAATTGCCGAGGCCCAAATTGTCAATTGCCTTACATGCATTTAACCAAGTACACCCAAGGATAATGTCAAAAATCAAGTGTGAGAATACATGGAGTTGCAACTCATCTACATAAGTCCCAAACTGCAAAGAGTATAGATGAAGCAGCTCAAGTACATTCATTGCCATACAAAACATGCAAAACTTCCTTGTTTGGCACTGTTGTCAAAGCACAACAAGTAATTACATTAGCAAAATTTGAAGAAATACTAGAACATATCAATAAAAATAATTACAAGGATATTATGTATAAAACCTTGTAATGTAAATGGAGATAAACCTTTGCAAGGAATACGTGAAGTTTGAAGTGGAAAAAAAAGAAAAGATAAAGGACCACAATATGAAGAAAATGTGTTAGGTGCCTCCATACCCAATACACTTACTTGTTTCCCGCCTCCATGGGAGCAACATCCACAATAGCAACATGTCGATTTTGACTTGGATGTCAATTTGGATATGGTGGTTACCAATTGAGAAACTGACAATATTAATAAGTGTGACCAAGTACACACAAGTCGAACAAGACAATCACCACTGTCCTTGTTGACCACGACTAGCACCATTAATGCGAGCAATTTCCACCTCTATATGCATAGGACCAACAAGAGCATTAAAAGTTGGAGGAGTGATGGCCTCTGGAATGGGTAATTGTACTCTTGGAGCTGCTTCAAAACATTGTGCACAAGTGAAAGCCTCTTCCAAAGTAATAGGACCTAGTGCCCAAACATAACTGACAAGATCCAGTCGAAGAGCATGCCATAACATCCTTAATTTGCTACACTTAGACATGGTGGGATCAACTCGCATTAAAAAATCACAAAATTTAATAGCAAACTACATGACAAACTCATTTGATACTTACTTCAACTATAGAGTTATTGAAATGCATCGTCAGAATCTTGCTCGTCCATGAGTAACCGGTTGGTGGTGGACGAATATTATACCATTGGAGAACATTTAAAGACATGTTGGAACTTGTGAAGGCAATGCGAAGTTGTCCACTCATGATAGAACCAATCAATGGTGAACATCTACACTCGAAGCACCTTGAAAAGGTTGAGGCTGTCACATGGGTTTTAATCGAGGAGCAACTAGAACTTGTAAGCGTTGAATGAGTTGATGATGTTAATTGTGTGTGATGCGAATTAGTTATTCTAAAAATCGTTGCTTCATAATAACCATATGAAAGGAAATAATAAAAGAAAAAAAAAGATTAAAAAGAAATAAAATAAAAGAAGATAGAAAGAAACTTTTGTCACAAATTACATGTCCACTAGTGTGAGAACCCAAGACACAATATAGTAAATATACAAAAAACGTGAAACTTGAATATTCTTTTTTTTTAATGTTACGGGTTTATATATACAAAGGATAAGGTATATTTTAATTATAGGATTTAGTCACATCATAAATATTTTTAATAATTTCTAAAATATACCATAGTTAACCTTTATAATTACCTTATGCCTTAAACTTATTCTTAATTTTAATTAACATATTGGTTTTTTAGGAAGTTTAGGCATCTTGTTCATCCTGTCTTGTTTAAGCCCACCGTGAATCCGCCTTTTCTGATTTGTAAGTCAGTGACAGTTTAATTAAAATTAACTCATCATGGATCAAATTAAGTTATCAAATTAAGTATTTTAATCTCCAGAATAAGAATGCTTAGGAAAAGGCAACATCCAAAGCTCATACTTCATTTAGTACATCAGCTGTTGCTCCTGTTCCAGCTTAAGGTCGGCATCGCAAGCTAATCCGCTGCCGTGGTATGTCCTTCATCGTGTTCAGAACTAAATCGTGACAGCGCAGGCTGCTGTGTATACAAACCTGCAGCAATTTCTCCGCATTTTTGTAGCAGATTCGCAGATTTTGGCCTCGAATAGACGCGCCCGAAGCACCAAAGAACGATCTCGGGTCAGGGATTTCACCCGGATTCTTCATCTCTGTAGAGATACGCAATCACCGCATTCTCTCTTTCCCTGACCACCCAAGGAATGTGGAGAAATGCACGGCATTTACTGATTTGACCCGCCTTGTAGCACTAATGCGATGCCAAGAACAGTCGCTCTGGCCGCTGCCGGATTTATCGCTTCTGCTACAAAAGCCCTAAACAGCGGAAACTAAACTGGAGTACGTACACACGTACGGAAGATCTCTACAATCCTAACCAGAACAGAAACTTCAAACATAGCTGACAAAATGGATATATTTCCATGCATGGATACGTACACCAAGAACATAAACACTTATTATTTAATGTGGATACGTACACGTGATATATGAAGAACATAAACACTTATTATTTAATGTAGAGTTTCATTATATTATTAAAATGAATCCTTATCAGTTGAATTCCTTGTTATCTATGGAGATGTTGTTGTAAGTGCGGAGCATCCATTTTCCAGTTTGTGCATCAAAGATGACGTCATTATTCTCCACAACCCCAGCTCCCTGGAACAATAGGACTCTGAGAGCATTAGTACCCTTGTTCACATGCTCCAGTGGATGGTACTCATCCACTTTGTTAGGGTCATATTTGTTAGCAATCAGATGCAAGTAGACTTGAAGATTGTGTGCGTCACTCAGGTTCAAATTCGGGAATGTCAGATACCCGAATGACTCATCATAAGCAGAAAATCCTCCCAGCATGTATATACCTATACGTAAAAACAGAGCGTGTGTATGTGTGCGCGTTTGTGTGACAAAGATACTTACAATAAGAGGGTGGAACTGCGGCACAATGTCAGTGATGCTGGCAATGCGTAGCATAGCAACCCGGCATTTTCGAAACTACTTCCCTGAACTCCAGATTTCCAACACGGGGCGAAGCAAATGTGAAGGCAGTAACAGGGATTGTCTTCCCTGTCACCGGGTTCACATTCTTTTTCTCATTCGCAATGTCGTAGGCGCAGACAGTTGCGATTGCAGCCCCGAGGCTGTGGCCATGACTGTGATACTGAGCTCCTCATCCTTGTAAAGCTCGATGAGTTCCAGATGGCCTCGATGATCTGGATCCTGGCACTTTTTGCCGAACCCATTGCCCGCCTCGTTGTGTGCTGTGTACGGTATCAGCCACCGGTTACCAATGAGGAGCCTTCTGCCATGGAAGAAGTTGCACAACCCCGACTGTGACTTCCTTCACAGTGGACAGGACCCCGCCGACCAGTCCAAAACCAGTCGTTTTTGTGGTGGTGGTGGTGGTGCTCACTGGTGTGTCACTGACTTTGTGAGGATCTAGTGGCGGGAGGCCCGACATCGGCTCGATATTCGGCTGAGTACTTCCCTTGTACGTATTCAGTAAGTTGTTAGCCCATTCAAGGTCTTCCTGCGTCCCTCTGAAGACAATGACAATGTCCCTCCTGCCGAGCCGCTTGGTCTCTTCGTCATCTGACACTGCAACATACCCAAACCAGCTAGTGACGTTACCTGTAAAACCGCCGGTCAAGTCGACAACTCCCTGAACAATCTTCCCGAGGAGGCTCTCAAGTAGCACCGTGCAGTAAATGTACTTGTGGATGGTGTATCCAACTTTGACGTGGAGCTTCTCGAAGAACTCCGACTTGCCGTAGCGGCTGTAACCGAGAGAGGCAGACACCGCACTATGATTGTACGAGTCGTAAACTGTCTGCACAAACTGCCCGTATCGGATCAACTCTTTGCACAGATCTTCATCCAGGGGGTCCAGTAACCCCTTCCACTTCTCCTCTCCTTGGACTGCTTTCCACTTACCGGCAAGTTTGGAAGCCATGGGTAACTAACCAAGACTAGAAGAGCGTATAAGGGTGAACGCTTAGTGGAGCAGAAGGCTGCCCATATACTACAAGACTCACGTGTAAACATGGTTCAGATCGGAACAATTCCGTAGTAATATTTTATTTATTCAAATTCATTCCAGTGGGTAGACATTCAAACAGTGCCTTGATACACTTTATTTTAATTATAAACATTGTCAATAGTATTTGAATAAATAAAATGTTAATATGCAAATTTTAATTTTTGTGGACCATGTGACTCTTCTAGTACATGGGCAGCCTTTTGCTCCACTAATAGCAACAATTTACGACTCATGCAGTGTCTTTAGTTTAATGATCAAAAACTGATTCTTTTCATTCAATAGTAGTAGAAGTAGCTTCCGATATAATATATTCATTATAAGTATTTCATGTAACACTGTCCTGAGTACGAATAAGATGAAATTTCAATACGTGTCAGATGTATATGATGCCAATGAATACGATAGGTATTCTAATATTTGTGTATTAAGCACGACGAGATTCACGATCTAAAACTCATCAAAATTAAGTTTGTAATTTACATTACGAGTTAACGAGGTTGGCTTGAAATTTAATTTCTAATTTTAACATATTTAAATTTTGAAATTTTTAATGTATTTGTGATGATTCATGATGAATTCTATTTAAATTTAATATTCATTGTGGACTTTAATATATGTTTTTATTCACGATAAACCTTGTTAGATCCATAATTTACGTTGATCATAATATGTTTTTGATTCAAATTAGTATATAATATTTTAATTTAATCATCATTTACATATTGATTGGTAAATAAAATAATAATTATTATATTAACTGACAAAAACTTCTTAGGAACGCATGTTAGACATCCGACATGGATGTCAAGCACGTGGAACTCGTGTGCATATCAACATAAAATAAAATAAATTAGTAGAATAAAATAATAGGAATATATATGTAATATATATATATATTATTGAATCATAAGGTGCTTACTTGCTGTCCAAGTAAAGTATGTACTTAAAACACATACATTTATACATTTAAGTATGATAAAAAAAATGGATTAAACTATTAATTTCATTGTAATTATGTGTTTATATTAATGTTAACTTAATTAAGTTGTATTAAAACATGTGCCTGTGGTATTATGTATAAGCATATTTTGAGCATATTTTATTTTGCATCGATATATTCACATATACACATAATATTACTAAGAATATTAAATATTTATTTTAAACAAAATCATTCTTATATATATATATTATAAGTTAACTACGATATAGACTTAGGTTACCTTAGTCTAATTCAGTCTAAATATAATTAAGAATATACTTTTTAATTGTATACATAAACTTTATATGAATTCAAAGATTATTTTGAATTTTATTCTTTCTTTATGTTGTTATTGTGTATTGTCTGGGGCTTTTACATTGGTGGAGTTTTATTAATATGTACAAGTGAAATTATCAATTTAACATAATATAAATATTGTTAACTCTATCGTGATATTGATTTGTAATACCTTTATAATATGTTGTTGATTATTGATGCTTTGTGTTATATTATTAATTATCAATGTTTTGTAGTATGTTGTTAATTATTAATACCTTTGATATATTATTGATTGTTGATGCCATTATGATATGTTATATTATTAATTTTTGTTACATTTATAATATATTATGTTATTAATTTTCATAGCTCTTGTGGTGTATTATGTTATTAATTTTTATTATTTTAACGATATATGTTATCTTGTTGATTCTTGAGTTGTTTTTATTATGTTAATTTTAAGTCACCTCTATGATATTTAATAAAAAATAAAAAAGAAAATTTTTTTCACATAAAAGGAGGTAAAATATAAAAAATGATAAAGATTTCATTATCGGACAATATAAGTTTGTTTAAATAATATTAATAAGTTACAAGTACATAGATTAAGCTTTTGTATAAAGCATGATACTTATTATGTATTTAAGACTTTAAAATGATTTATATTGTTATGTGAAATTAACGAATTTTAAAGAATTCTTTTTTTTACACAAAATGAAATAGAGTATGTAGATGTGATTGAAGAATTTTTTTTCACATGAAAAAGAATAAAGTACGTGTAGTGCTAAGGTTCATTCTTAATACCAAGAATTAAAATAAAAGTATGTTTAAAAGATTTAAAAATTGATATTATAAGGTCTTTAATATAGTAGTTACTTATGTCATGTGATTAAAAATCTTTTTTACATATAAGGGAGTAATATAAAGTAACTACAATAAATACGTGAGTTACTTTTGTTATACAGAGGCCAATCATATAATTAGGATAGTTCAAATATAATTAATGATTAAAAATATACCTTTTAATTGTTCTTGACATGAATACAAATGTTATTTTGACTTTCCTTTTTTCTTTGTATTGTATCGCGTCCTTGCATTAGGGATAAATTTACTAAGTCTAATTTAGAAAAAAAATTCATTAAGTTAAAAATAATAACTAAATTAACAATCAAACTTCAAAATAAAATCAACAATTATATTAAGAGTCATTAAATACTTAAATTTAAAACTTATAATCTTAATAATAAATTCATTATGTTAAATGATAACAACTGATAAACAATAAATTATTATTAAATAGTTAATCTCATAACTATGGACGTCTTATTTAAATTTAAATAAAATAATGCTATAATCTCCCTTATTTTTAATAATAAAAGAAATTGCCCGGTGAATTAGTTTATATATACCTATGTGCCTGATGGTGACCCAGCAAAGATAAGTTTTCTGCATGGATACGTACACGTGAACATAAACACTTGATTATTTAAGGTAGAGTTTAACATGAATGGTTGATCAGTTGAACTCCTTGCTATCTATTGAGATGTCATAAGAACGGAGAATCCATTTTCCAGTCTGTGCATCAAAGATGACGTCATTATTCTCCACAGCCCACCAGCTCCCTGGAACAGTAGGATTCTTGAGAGCACTACTGCTCTTGTTCACAAGCTCCAATTGATGGTACTCGTCCACTTTGTTAGGATCGTATTTGTTAGCAATCAGATGCAAGTAGACTTGAAGATTGTGCGCGTCACTCAGGTTCAAATTGGGGAATGTCAGATACCCCGAATTACTCATCATAAGCAGAAAATCCTCCCCAGCATGTATATACCTATACGTAAAACAAGAGCGTGTGTATGTGTACGCGTTTGTGTGACAAAGATACTTACAATAAGAGAGGTGGAACCTGCGGCACAATGTCAGTGATGCCAGCAATGCGTAGCATAGCAAGACCCGGCATTTTCGAAACTACTTCCCTGAACTCCAGATTTCCAACACGGGGCGAAGCAAATGTGAAGGCAGTAACAGGGATTGTCTTCCCTGTCACCGGGTTCACATTCTTTTTCTCATTAGCAATGTCGTAGGCGCAGACAGTTGCGATTGCAGCCCCGAGGCTGTGGCCAGTGACTGTGATACTGAGCTCCTCATCCTTGTAAAGCTCGATGAGTTCCGAGATGGCCTCGATGATCTGGATCCTGGCCGACTTTTTGCCGAACCCATTGCCCGCCTCGTTAGTGGCTGTGTACGGTATCAGCCACCGGTTACCAATGAGAGCCTTCTGCCATGGAAGAAGTTGCACAACCCCGACTGTGACTTCCTTCACAGTGGACAGGACCCCGCCGACCAGTCCAAAACCAGTCGTTTTGTGGTGGTGGTGGTGGTGGTGTTCACTGGTGTGTCACTGGCTTTGTGAGGATCTAGTGGCGGGAGGCCCGACATCGGCTCGATATTCGGCTGAGTACTTCCCTTGTACGTATTCAGTAAGTTGTTAGCCCATTCAAGGTCTTCCTGCGTCCCTCTGAAAACAATGACGATGTCTCTCCTTCCGAGCCGCTTGGTCTCCTCATCATCTGACACTGCAACATACCCAAACCAGCTAGTGACGTTACCTGTGAAACCGCCGGCCAAGTCGGCAACTCCTTGAACAACCTTCCCGAGGAGGCTCTCAAGTAGCACCGTGCAGTAAATGTACTTGTGGATGGTGTATCCAACTTTGACGTGGAGCTTCTCGAACAACTCCGATTTGCCGTAGCGGCTGTAACCGAGAGCGGCAGACACCGCACTATGATTGTACGAGTCGTAAACTGTCTGCACAAACTGCCCGTATCGGATCAACTCTTTGCACAGATCTTCATCCAGAGGGTCCAGTAACCCCTTCCACTTCTCCTCTCCTTGGACTGCTTTCCACTTACCGGCAAGTTTGGAAGCCATGGGTAACTAACCAAGGTAAAGGTGCTCTCTTATATATGGGTGACGCTCCCATATATTACAAAACTCACGTGTAAAACATGGTGCACTGAACAATTTGTTTATGAATGAAAAGACTAATTGTTTATAAATACGTACAACTGCATTATTGCACAAACTGCCATTAAGGAATCTTTATTTCTTTTAACTATTATGAAAGAAAACATTTTTTTATTTCATCGACGGTCCAACCATTCAATCGGGGTCCATCATGGATAAGATCTTTTCCACATTTGTTTTTTTTTCTTAAAAACTTTCTTGTTGCTTTCTTTGACAATGACATTGATATTGTCTTTACTATGGTACTGTTCATTAAGTTTCTTCTTTTTAACTATGAGTGTTAGCTGAGGATAGAAGTGTTACCATGTATATTATTATTAAAGGTAAGATAAATGCATTCATAGAACAACTTATCGTGGAGGAATAAGGTAGAGAGTTGTTAGCCATATCAAAGGTAAAGGTCTAGAGGATGAACACTTAGTGAAGCAGAAGGCTGCCAATATATTACAAGAGTCACGTTTAAAACATGGTCCAGATCGGAACAATTTGCGTAATAATATTTTATTTATTCAAATCCATTCCTGATGTGGGCAGACATTCAAACAGTGCCTTGGTGCGACTTTATTGTAATTATAAATATTGTCAATAATATTTGAATAATTAAAATGTTAATATACAAAGCTAATCCTTGTGGACCATACGACTCTTCTAGTATATGGGCAGCCTTTTGCTCTGGCGCCAACAGTTTACGACTCATGCAGTGTATTCTAATATTTGTGTTTTAAGCACGAGATTCACGATCTAAAAACTTAAGTTTGTAATTTAGATTGAAATTTAATTTCTAATTTTAAGATATTTAAATTTTGAATTTTTTGATGTATTTGTGATGTTCGTGATGAACTTCTTCAAATTCATGATGAATTCTATTTAAATTTAATATTCATCGTGGACTTTAATATAATAGCAATGCTTTTTGTTCACGATAACCTTGTTAGATCCATGTTTTTAATTTAAATTACTATATAATATTTTTTGATTTAATCATTACATATTGATTCTTATTCACCAACGTAAAAAGAATAACATAATAATGATTATATTAACTGACAACAACTTCTTACTTCTTAGGAACGCACGTGGAGTGACAAGCATTTTGTGACCTCAAACCCCCGGCAAAATTAGGCTGTCAGGCATGTGGAACTCTCAACATACAATAACATTATATGACAAAGATATATATGTAATATATATATATATATATATATATGAATCATCATGAGTTCTAATGTTCTGTCCAAGCAAAGTATGTACTTAAAGACATATACATTTATATATTTAAGTATGAATAAGAAATGGATTAAACTGTTAATTTCATTGCAATTATGTGATTTCAATAATGTTAACTTAATTAAGCTGTGTTAAAACATGTGCGTGTGGTATTATGTATAAGCATATTATTTCGCATCGGTATATTCACAAATACACATCAAAATATTTACTGTATGCACACATCGATTTAAGAATATTGAATATTTATGTTTAAACAAAACCATTATATATATATAATTAGTTATATATATATATATAAAATCTTATTTAATAAGTTTATTCCATGTGTATGGGTGTGTCTGACATTGTCTATCGTGAACCTTCAATACCAGCCATTGTAAATCTGACATTCTAATCTCTTTATTGACGATCAACCATCAACAGCCATCTTAAATCCCATTTTATAACTATCATAAAGTTTATCATTTAATGGTATTTAATTTAACAATTATTTTAAACTTAAATTGATTGTTATTCTAAACTCACAAGGTTGAGAGGGATTAAAAATTTAATTTAGAGATAAGTTCATTAGATTAAAGATAATAACTGAGTTAAGGGTTTAGATTAGAATTACAACTAATTATTTTAAGAATAAGAATCTAATTTATAAATAAATAAATCATTAAGTTAAGAATAACAACTAGGTTAATAATTTAACTCTCCAAGTCAAGATAATAACTAAGTTATAAAAATAAATTTACTAAATTAAAAATAATAATTACATCAACTGACTTAACTCACCAAATTAAAAAAATAATAATTGAGTTAAGGGTTTAATAAAGATAAAAATTGGGTTAAGAATTGTTAAATAGCTAAGCCTAAGCATAAACTTAAATAATAATTGAGTTAAGAGATAAATTAAGAATAAATTAAATTAAATTTATATTGTGTGCATGTGTATGTCAATGGACGACTCCATTTGGCTATTGACAATCTAACAATTATTTTAAACTCATCATCCAATAGTTAATATACACCTCATTCAATAGTTATCTTAAAGATAACAATTGAGTTAAGAGTCTAAATTATCATGTTAAGAATAATAAATGAATTAAGAGTCAAGGGTTCAATTTAGGAATAAACTTACTAAGTTAAGGGTCTAACTTATTCATAAAGTTAAGAATAATAACTACATGAAGGGTCCAACTTATTAGGTAAATAATAACAATTGGGTAAATAATAAACTAACCTATCGTTAACATACTAATAGTGGTTGTTGCTTTTATTGTAAAAACTTATAAAAGAGTACAAATATCATATTAAGCAAGTGGAAGTCTATGCATAGTATATAAACACACATTAAACAAATGTGTTGTTATGTGCATTTAAGATAAATTGATATACATGCTAGAACATTCATATATGTTTCTTCAATAACTAATGTATATATCTCCACATACTAGAGTTTCTATTCTCTTACTAGAGATACAAAATCTTTCTATTTCTCTGTCTCAATAGTAAGTTTTCAATAGATTGATAATACCTATGCAAACCAATATTATAAAAACTATCTTGGCTGTAAATTCGAGATGACAAGTTAGAAATAAACTTAAGATCGATTTTGATTCAAAACCACCACTACGTTTATCAAAGCAATGTTAAAACATATATATTGTCTTGTACCAAGGCTCTAGATTCATGCATGTGCATTACGAAATATATGTAAGTATGTGTATATATGTAATATGTGTGTGTGCATGTAGCACAATACTTGTGTTCAATAAAGAATTGTTGCTTTCTTATGTATTTTTCCTCCGCTTCTTCTTTTCTATAAGAAAATGATATAAAAGATATACACATTTACCATGAACGATATGATATAAACTAGATTTTTGAAGTGATATTGGTCATATTATCTATATGTATATTATGTTGTGTGCATGTGTGTGTAGTTAGTTATCCTAATCTTCATGATAGGTATATACATGAATCAGAATATAGAGATTTACGAGTAGATTTGGATATAAAGAAAGAAAGGGGGAGAAATTGATTAGGCATGCTATCAAGCAATTTGCAGCTTTGAGTAGCATTGTGATCTTGCAATGCAATCTACTCGTCACCCTCCCAACACCACATACACATCTTATCCATTCCCTCAGGTTCCCTATTGTTAAAGTTTTAACTCGAAGGGCCAACACGTGGCTGCCAAATGGCCATTTGGCATCATCACCCTGTGTGAGCAATGCAAGTCTTCCAAGATAACTTAAGAGTCTAACTCAGAGGCCCAATTAGGCAGAACACTTAGAGTCCTACCCTAAGTCCCCTAAATGACCATCCCCTGAACCCTAGAGGATAACTAAGTAGACTTTAGGATCCTGTCCCAGTAGACCTAGATAGACTCATGCCCTAACCCACAAAGGAGATGTGTCTCACACATACCCCCGTGATAGAGAGAAGGCATCGTCACTTACCCCTTGAGGAATCACCCTCATTGGGAGTACAACCCCTTTTAGGGCGACAAGGGTACCCTGAACCACGACTAACCCCTAAGGGTTTGAGTGGCCAAGTCATACCCTAGACCTGGGCTAATACTTAGTGAGGACACGAGCGTGCGCCATAGGGAACACGAGTGTTCTGCTAAGCAAACTCCCTAAGGCTAGGTTTGGATAACCCTAAGTACATGACCTTACGAATGCTTCACGAAAAGCTCCTGCTAACAAGCTTAGGTTGTTCAACCCTTGGATTCCAAGGAGAACACTCTCCTAGCCAAGTGTGCCTAAGCACACCTATTACGAGACCTAACCTCCCTTGAGCAAATGCCCAAGGCTTAGCACTCTAGTGCAAGCACAAGCATGTTTGTTTGCTAAAGTATCCAACCCCTTGGCGACAAGTCCATGACACAACCCCAAAGGGCGTGCCTTAGGCGTTGTATCATGTGACGTCTAGCCCAGTGTCACATCTCATGTGACACTGCCTTCCACAATGTGGGCTATCATGCCATAGCCCTTAGATTCAAGAGTTACACCAAGTGCCACAAACGTGGCTCCTAAATGCCAACTCTAGAACCCCTAGTGAACCCTCAGAACTAGGTAACAAACATGTTAAACAAGATCACGCCCACAGTTGAACAAGGACATAAACGTGCCTTGCTTGGCCATGAGTGCTACACTTAGCTTGACGTGGAGGAGGAGGCTGGAGACAAGCCTCTACCTTTGCCTCTTGGAACGTGCCATCCGATAAGACCCCAGACATGGATTCGCCAATGTTAGGGTAAGCTACCCCGAAGGTGGGACATACCCCTGTCATCTGGAAGTTAGGGCGGCACAACAAGGGTTGTGCCTTAACGACACAAGCTAGAGCTTGCACGAGAGAAGAGTAACGAGCTAGTATGAACAAGAATCTTCACTCCTACATACTCTACCTTATTTATGTGACGGGAGCCCCCCACCTCTTTTCTTGAATGTGTGTGTGGGCTAGCACGAAATTAGCTAGCCCCTTATTAAATTAATGAGAGAGTGTTTAACTTAGCCCTAACTCTAGCCCTAAAACCCTACCCAGGGGGTGGGGTTTTTAGGGCGTGGGTTAGGACAACCCTAGGGTTAGGTCAACCCTAGGGGTGTTCCTAACCCTACTAAACATGCCGAACTCATCTACATTAACCAATTAGCCTAATTGGGACGTCAAAATTGGGATGGGTTTTAGAAGGTAAGTTTTAGCTTCGCTTAGAGTTTCCTACAAATACCTAATGAAACCCGGCGGACCATCACCAGATACCCAAGTGCATTAAGCGGGCCTGTTTCCTACTACATCTAGGGTCCATCAACATAGTACAGTAGGTAACAACAGTCAACGTCCAAATAAAGGGTCAAGTTATAGTAAAAACTATGACACCTATCACATGAACAATCCCTTGCCTCGGGTACCCTAACCTAACTTTTTCACACCCTATTCTACCATACACATACACAAATTTAATATTAAAAAAACCCTTTGGGTGCACACATATACTCATCTCAAATGCAAACTCCTTGTGATCTAAATCTTAACCCACGTGGCCCCATCTTAAATCACATGGTGCTACTTTCTACTTTGGAGGTTCATTATTGTTACTTATTGTACTTCATGTTAGACTTGGATGTAGTGAGAAACATCTCCACTTAGTGAAATTCGATTTTTAGGGGTGGTTCAATGATTGTCATTAAATATCTCGAGAAACTCTAGCGAAGGTAGAACTTATCGTTTAGAACCATCTTATTATTGTTTTTAATTGTAATCAAGTTTTGCTGATGTGTTAGGTGAGTTCACTATGTCAAGTATGGTTAGGGACACCCCTTGGGTTGACCTAACCCCCTAGGATCGGGTTTAAGGTTTTAAACTTTACTAACATTGGGGTTGAAATTCCATGCTCCATCATGGAAATAAATAGAGTGTATATAGAGAGAGTCCATGGTTTAGAAGTAAGCTTGTTATTCTCTTACCGATGTAAGCTTTAACTTTTGTCAAGGCCCAACTCATATTGTCATAGTTTTTATTATGACTTGACCCTTTACTTTGGACATTGACTGTTGTTACCTACTGTACTATGTTGATGGACCCTAGATGTAGTAGGAAACAGGCCTGCTTAGTGCACTTGGGTATCTGGTGATGCCCTGGCCGGTGTCATTAGGTATTTGTAGGAAACTTTAAGCGAAGCTAGAACTTACCTTTAAAAACCCACCCCAATTTTGACATCCCAGTTAGGCTGATTGTTAATGTAGATGAGTTCGGTGTGTTTAGTAGGGTTAGGAACACCCTAGGGTTGACCTAACCCATGCCCTAAAAACCCCCACCCCCTTGGGTAGGGTTTTAGGGTTAGAGTTAGGCTAAGTTAAACACTCTCTCATTAACTTAATAAGGGGCTAGCTAAATTTGTGCCAGCCCACACACATTCAGGAAAAGAGGGGGGGGGGTCTCCGTCACATAAATAAGGTAGAGTATGTAGGAGTGAGGATTCTTGGGTTCATAACTAAGCTCGTTACTCTGCAAGCTCTAGCTTGTGTTGTTAAGGCACAACCCTCTGTTGTGCCGCCCTAACTTCCAAATGACAGGGGTACGTCCCACCTTCGAGGTAGCTTACCCTTAACGTTGGTGAATCCATGCCTGGGAGGTCTTGTTGGCATGCATGATCCAAGAGGCAGAGGTTGAGGCTTGTCTCCAGCCTCCTCCTCCACGTCAAGCTGAGTGTAGCACTCATGGCCAAGCAAGGCACATCCGTGTCATTGACCAATTGTGGGTGTGGGATCTTGTTTGACAGGTTCACATTAATAGTTCTTGAGGGTACACTAAGGGGTTCTAGAGCTGGCATTTAGGAGCCACGTTTGTGGCACTTGGTGCGTCTCTTGAATCTAAGGGTTATGGCATGATAGCCCACATCAGGGAAGGCAGTGTCACATGGAGATGTGACACTGGCTAAACGTCACACGGTACAACGTCCGAGGCATGCCCTTTGGGGTTATGTCATGGGCTTGTCGCCAAGGGGTTGGATACTCTGACAAACAGGCATGTTTGTGCTCTCCCTAGGGTGCTAAGCCTTGGGCATTTACTCAAGGGAGGTTAGGTTTCGTAACCAGGTGTGCTTAGGCACACTTGGTTAGGGGAGTGTCCTCCTTGGAATCCAGGGGCTGAATAACCTAAGCTTGTTAGCAGCTTTTTCGTGAAGCACTCGCAAGGTCATGTACTTAGGGTTTTTCAAACCTAGCCTTAGGGAGTTTGCTTAGTAGAACACTCGTGTTCAGTTACGACGCACACTCATGTCCTCACTAAGTACTAGCCCTAGGTCTAGGGTATGACTTGGCCACCCAAACCCTTAGGGGTTAGTCGTGGTTCAAGTCACCCTAAAGGGGTTGTACTCCCGGATGAGGGTGATTCCTCAAGGAGTAAGTGACAATGCCTTAACTTTATCACGGGGATATGTGTGAGACATGTGGTGTTAGGGCATGAGCCTGTCTAGGTCTACTAGGACATGATTCTAAAGTCTACTGGTTATCCTCTAGGGTTTAGGGATGGTCATTCTAAGGGACTTAGGGTAGGACTCTAAGTCTTTGCCTAATTCGGCCCCTAAGTCAGATTCTTAGGGTTATCTTGGAAGACTTAGCGTTGCTCACATAGGGTGATGACGCCGATTGGCCACTTGGCAGCCACGTGTTGCCACGTGTTGGCCCTTTGGGTTAAAACTCTGACACATATTGTGCCACTATAAATTTAAGTGCATAAGAGTATGTCACACCCAAAGGGTTGTTCAACCCTTATTGTTGGTGAATCCGTGCTCGGGAGGTCTTATCGGAATACACATTCC
This sequence comes from Selaginella tamariscina, assembly GCA_003024785.1. Lineage (NCBI taxonomy): Eukaryota > Viridiplantae > Streptophyta > Lycopodiopsida > Selaginellales > Selaginellaceae > Selaginella > Selaginella tamariscina. The sequence goes on from PUQB01000915.1 coordinate 33,132, forward strand.
ATTAAATTAGATGGGTTTTCATTACTATGTTCCTGAGTGTTCACAGAGAGGGGTTTAAGGTTGACATCTATGAACCAAGTTCATGGCACCATTTGTAACTCTTGAGCTTGAGAGACTATTATGAGATAGCTTATATCTTGGGAAATAGTGTCATATGAACATGTGACACTAGGCTAGATGACACATGGTATAACGACCAAGGCATGCCCTTTGGGGTTGTCTCATGGGCTTAAAGCTAAGGGGTTGGATACTCTAGTAAGTAAGTGTGCTTGTGCTTGCATCAGGGTGTTAAGTTTGGACATTCACTCAAGGGAGGTTAGCTCTCATAATTGAGTGTGCTAGTTAGCACACTTGGCTAGAGGTGTTTTCCTTGGGGGTGTGAACAGGTTCTAGGATTGAACAAGCTAAGTTCATTAGTAGAAGCCCTTTTGTGAGACACTCATATAAGATTATCCAAACCTAGCCTTAGAGGGCTTGTTTAATGAGAACATTCATGTTTCCCTATGATGCATGCTCATGTCCTCACTAAATACTAGCCCTAAGACTAAGGCATGTTTGGTTGGTGGTCATGCGACCAACAACAAAGTGGATAGATGGTGCATTCAGGCAGTAGCCTTGGACAAAGGCCAAAGACCCGAGGTAATCAATTGACAAAGGGCGACCATGGAATAATGGCACGGGCAGATGTCGATGGCTATCTATGGAAAGGAAAGGTCAGCCCAAAGTTAAAAGTGTTACAATATTATACTTTAAAACTTCTGACGAGAAATAATCATGGTTTTGTCATAACTTTACCACCATTTTCTGCAAAAGTGTGACTTAGGGTTTCAGTTACTAGGGATTGATGTTAATTAGAGTTAAACCATGCCTTATGGCCATAATGCAGCATCATGTAGCATTCTCATACATGTGCATGTTTATGGTCATGCATGTACATTTGTATGCTTTTGTTCTAGATCTAGGGTTTCATTCTAGGGTATGATGAATGGAATGTATCGCTTGGAGTCGGCAATCCTTGAAAGAACTCGCTTCAATAGGTTAGAGGATTTGATTCAATGGCTTGATATGCAGATGGCTCGTGGCTGCTCAATGAAGGATTTGGCACAGGTGCTAGGCTACAATCCTAAGTATTTATCTTTTGCTCTCCGGAAGTTGGGCTGGAAGGGTCAATTCTCACAACTAACCATGCAACAAATTCGGTCAACAATCCAAGAAGCTATTCCACTAGATCGATTTGGAAGCAACTGGGGTGTGAAGGTTGTAAAGGGGTATCTTGCATCTCAGGGTTGTCGCGTTTCAGAGTTAAGAATTTTTATATATATATTTTTTTGGTGATTTTCATAGATGTTTTTCCAGGAAAAGAGTGGGGCGTGCATTACAGTCCATAGATCCTTCTAAAACTGAACGCAGGAAAACAAGAGTCATTGTACGAAGGACTTATGACATTATGGAGCCAATGCTATTGTGGCATATGGATTGTAAGTTGTCTTAGTTTGTTAAGTTATTGATATGTTTTTTTTTGTAGCTTATGATAAGTTGGAGGGCTACGGGATGCGAGTCCATGGATTTATTGATGGTGGTACTCATTACCTTCTTTGTTGTGTGGTGTCTCGGAACAAACGTGCTGCAACTATATACAATGTCTATGCTGAAGCAATTCGACAATTTGGACGGCCGAAGAGAATCCGCTCTGATTTTGCATGTGAGCACTCTCTCGTTGAGCTAGATATGCAACTCACATTTCCGGGTCATCAACAATGCTTCCTAAGAGGTAAATCAACTCGAAACCAGGTAAGTCATTTGTTTTAAACATTTTTGGAAACTTGTTTTATTTTTTTTTCCACTATAGAGAATAGAACGGTTTTGGGGGTTTATTTGAGAAGGTTTTCTGGTACTACAAGTACCTAGTCAACCTCATGGAGGACGTTGGACTGTTGGATATTTCAAATCCTTGGCACAAGGAGTCATTATGCCTTTCTTGGATGCCTGAGATCCAAAGTGCTGTTGACGAGTATATCAGTGCATGGAACTATCACATAGTGCGGGCTACACATGATCGTAAGTCTCATGTTCCTGTGAAAGAATTCCAGCCCGAGGAGCGGAGAACAAAGTAAGCATATTTTTTTTTTTCTATAAATGTTTAACACTTCCTCATTACAGTGTCATTCCTCCTTTAACGTCTAAGGAGATTATGGTCATTGAGGATGAACAGAATGATAATGAACCAGGTGCTTTCTTGCCAAACGTAAGCTCATTTTCAGTGTCATTTGATGTAACTAATCACTATCCTAACAGGAGTTCCGTATTGTTCGAGATGCTGCATATAAAGCTAACAAAACAGGTTTGAAGGAGGACGTGTTGTTTTTGTTACATCTTGATCTGACTTTGGAGTGTGCATCTGCATTCCAACAGAACTTACCATTGCAAGATCATGTCGCTCAAGTACTTGAAGGTGGAGATGATCACCGGAAAAATGTTGTCAACATGATAGTGCCGTTCTTATGAATATATGCTTTATTTCTTTATATGGAAAGCTTTCATTTTATTTCTAGCTTTATTTTTATTTCTAAGCAGCTCCTATGTTGTTTACAAACAGTATCCCATACATGATCTTGTATAGACTCACAAGTCATTAGATATAGAAGTTAGAAGCCACTGTTGACATATATGTCATGCCGCAGCCTCTAGCTGTTCAACATATTTTTCTGGAAGCTTTACGAACAGTATCCCATGCATGATCTTGTATTGACTCACAACACCAAGTCACTAGGCTATAAAGTGAGCCTTTGAAGCTTTACAAATAATATTCCATGCATGACTCGTTCATGTGAAGACTCATTACCTTAGATACTTGAGGTTTAGGAGCACTCCTGTTGAAACAAGATAGGGTGGTAAAAGCTTTAGGATGCTTCAAGGTAGCCATGGAGTATGTTTATACGAGGATGAGGTTTGAAATCCAAGCCGTTTGATTTCATTGGCTAGACCAATCTCGACCCTTAGAAATGTGGTTTGAAATTGCAGGTTTTAGGTTTCCTGGATCCTTTGCACAAACAAATAAGAAATGGCATCTATGGAAGCAATGGCAATGAGCATGGCATCTCTCAGCAGCGATTCATTGTTTATGTGCAACAAATGCAGCAAATGGACAGCTTTATGTGGGAATAACATATGTGGAGAGTGCTAAATCGTCTGGTGTAGGTATATATACTCTTGTGTGTGTGTGTGTGTGCACGTGCGTGCATGTGTGTGTGCACGTGCGTGCGTGCATGCGTGTGTGCATGAGTTTGTAGTGAAAATTCAAAATTGTCTCCAATGCTAATATTATCAAAGCTAAAGACACATCTTCACTAGAGAACAATGCTATGTATGATCTTGCATATAACAATATAGACTCACAGCACCAAGTTAGACTAGGCTATAAAGTGAGTCCCTAAAGCTTGGCTAGAAGTATCTAAGGACTTACATTTCAATTAACATGAAATAAATATAAAGGAAGTGATTCATTAATAAAATGGCAAAAAAAAAACATAGACTTAGTTCAGGCATAGCCATAGTCCTTGTAGGCAATAGAGAAAAGCAGCTTGTTTTGGAGAACTTTAAAGCTTGAGTATGTGTTGTGAATACACAGGCTCCTAGAACACGTTCGTCCAACGGGAAGGTACTCTTCGGACTTCACAATTCCAGGTTCGAACTTGATGCTTAAACTGATGTTCTTTTTGAAGTAGCTCCTATCAGTCACAAACCTGTAGAACTGCCACAACTCCTTTGGTGTCATCTTTTGAATAACAGTTTTGAACATTTCGTAAGTCATTCTTGGGAGGTTCACGTTGACACACTCACGTAGTAGTGGCTCAGCTTCAACTCCAAATGAGGCAGAGAAGGTCCGTTCAAGGAAGTCGACTCCTATGTTGTCAAGGACAAAATGAAGCTCTGCTTTCCTCGTGCTTCCAGCATTTTGTGCAAAATTCTCAATGGTGAATCGAAAGCCATCTCGCAATGCAGTTGCAGTAACGTTACACTCCTTGAAAAGCCGATTGTATACAACTTGCCTCATGACTTTGTTCACCTCATCCAAGAACGTCTCTCCAACCTTGATTTGCATCCACAAAAGTGTGTAAGGTTCCAAAGCTTTGACATTTGGAAGATGTTCAATTCCCGCTTGCTGAGCCTCATGAGTTGTGAAGGTTCGTAAATGGTTCAACGGATCCCACAGGTCAGGTGCAGATGCTTCAAGGTCTTGTTCAAAACGGCCCCCTGGATTGAACCTCGGATCATTAATTGCTGGCATATTGTCCACGAGCAAATGAAAGGTAGCATAAGTACATTTCCGAGGCACACAAGCTTTTAGCCGCACAAGGTGGAACATAATTTGTCCCATGATCATGCACTAAAAAATAATGTAAGCTCATATATCACAGAACTCTTTTTATGTTACCTGTCGATGTGCTTCCTCTTCTAGCTCCTCATCTTCCATGACGAGAGGATGCCAAACATGCCCGTTTTTACTATGGCCAAAGTATTCTCTCAACTGGAAAATAAAAAAGTACAACTATTAGAAAAACAAAAAAAAAAAACAGCTTACATGTGACGAAGCTTGCTCCCATCCTGCCGCAAAAACACGTATACTAGGACCTCCTGTGTCAATGGTGCCATGTTCGATGATGCCTTTTCCCTTGTAACCATACTGGAATGTTGGTCTTGGAAATTGTTTAAACATGTCCGGATGAAAAGAGCTATCAAAGTAGAAGTACTCGCTATCTTCAAGTACCTAGTAAATACAATATTAGAAGAATATGAACTTGAAGAAAAAAAAAAGTACAAACCACTTGCCGAGCCACAGGAACATCCTTCCTATATAGCTGAGAGAATGTCTTCATGATAACTTCATCAAATATAAAGTCCTGCATATCCGCAAATATCTCTTCTGCAGCCTTTAGTAATTTCCAACTTGTTTCTCCATGGTTCTTTTCTTTTGCATGGGTTTCACTCTCCAACTGTAACTTCTCCTTTTCCACCTGTTTTTTGAGCTTTTGCTGAGCCTCAAGCCACCTAGACTCCATGTTGTTGTACTTCTCATGATAAGCAACAGCAAGTGTGATGTGGTTTTGTCCAGTATTACAAATGCTGCTTGAAGTTGTAGAAAAGCCCTCCACAATATCACAAATGGAGGTGCCAAAGTTATCAAAAGGTGGAAAGAGTATCCCTGCACATTGATAGAAGTGAGGAATTGCTTGTACAAAAAAGAACATTACCTCTAGTTGCCCTCGGCACTAATTCATTAGCATGATCATGAGGTGAGACTAATTCTTCCCCAAGAGGAAATGAAGGAGTAGCCTCTTCAGGAAGTCCATGTGCAGTTGACAAACTACATTGTGGAACTTCTGAAGATCCAAAACATGAACCTGCATGCATGCAAATAGTAAGAATAAACATATAAATAAGTGCACCTTTTGACTTGCTAAGAGGTGTTCCATTTGCCGTCGACGTCTCTAAGTTGGAGAATTCATCAATGTCTTCGTTTTCCATGTTGAAATCTTCAGTTGCATCTTCCACTAGCTCAACTTCTTCGTGGATAGTGGCTGGATCATCCTCCTCAAGTACATGCTCTTCCACAAGCTCATCGGGATCCTCATAAGTTGCATGATTCTCAACTTCTATCTCTAGCTGTTCCTTAACAATCTTTTTGGGACGAGGATGTTGAAGTCTTCTTTCCTTCTGCACAAGCTCACGCTCAGCAGTTTGAAAATAAAACTTTTGCTGCCAAGGTTGTAGGTGCTCTTCCTTCCACAATAGCACGACTGAAGGCTGTCCTTTTGTAATGTAGCCTGTTCGGTGAACTGGTGTGTCCGGACTATACACAGCAGGGAAGTAGCTTGCCTCTCCAACTGATCGTGGACGAACACTAATGCCGGCTCTCTTGACCCAATAACCTTTTGGCCTCCGCTTCTTTTGTTCATATCTTGAGCTTCGCAAGTAGACTGCAACAGAGCTGAGGAGGGAACTCTTCAAAACACTTGTAACCATCTCCCCATTTTAAATCTGCTAGAACATTCACCTCCACTGGCAATAACTTCTTGTGTTTAGTATAGGTACGGTTCTTGTCCACAACAACAGCACATGCCACACTCACGCTAAACCAACGAAAATCATCTTCAAGTTAACAGCAGCCAAGGTTGAACTGTTCAGATGTGTACGTCGTTTGCTATTGACTCTGGCAGTGTCATCCACCATTTTGGTAACCGCTTCACTTAGCAACGTAGATGATCCATATGTATTCTACAAACACAAAATTATTGGACCATTTACATTTAAACCAAGAAAAATTACCCTTGCTGCAGTTGTCATCTCCTGCATTTGACTTGGTGAAGGTGTTGAATGCTCTAGAAGTTTCAAACCTCGTTTGACATCCTAAAAGTACATCTCAGTAATTACAAAAAAAAAAATGGCAAACACAAAGTAAAAAAGCATACCGTTCTAGGTAGCACTTCAGCTAGAAGTCCTTGTCTAGAGCATTCTCTTGTTGAGAAGTCATTGCATTTCTGTAATGGAAGAGCAAGCTTCAGCAAAAATGTGAAAAAAATTACCTCTCGATTTGTAGTCTTAGATGGAATGAAAGCTGAACGTGCATTGTCCTCATCAATATCCTGCAAGTTTAGAGAAACTAAATGGACTTCAAGTGCTTGAACATACCTCTGAGCTATCATCTTCTACTACAATGGGTTTATGTTGATGTATAGAAGCTTGTAAAACTCGCCGTGAAACACCAACCTCATCTAGATGAGCATTTAGTGCATCAATTGAAGGAACATCTGCTCGAGGTGCAATTTTCCTTCTTCTTGGAGATGTCTTCAATGGAGAAACAATGTCCAAACCCACTGCTTTCCTCTTTTGCCGAGTCATCTGCATTGGAATGTGAGAAAACAAAAAACAGGGATGAAAAAAATCTTACCGGTGCCATGAAGCTTGGCTCCTAGGGCTCGCACCGCCTAAGTCAATTAAATGCCTATCTAATTTTGGATTCAATCTAGGCCATTGAGGCAATCAACGGTCAGCCATGCATAGATGAGATCATCATATGCTTGGATGAATATGTTAGATTCCATACATAGCCATGGATGACTATGCTAGATTCCACATATATTCTTGAATGAATATACTAGATTCTATGATACCCATCCATGCCTATTTAACCCATGTATCCCTAGAAATTGAAACCCTAAATCACACTTTTGCAGAAAATGGTGGTAAAGTTATGACAAAACCATGGTTTTTTCTCGGAAGTTTTGGAGTATAGTATGCTGCACTTTTAACTTTGGGCTGACCTTTTCCTTTCCATAGCTATCATGTGATGTTAACAAATCATGATAGGTGTCTAGATTCGATTTAAATCATTTTCACCATTTTTATGTAAAATTAACGCACAGATTCAAACATACATGTGTACTACTTTGAATTACACAATCTTATGGAGGACATCCAATGGGAGGGTGCCATTTGGGCTTTAGACAAGTACCACCCAATCATTATATAAGCAAGTAGGCAAGTTGTGAGGTGAAATCCTTTTACTTCATTTTCTTCTTGTGTCTTGTTCAAGTGATTAGCTAGAGGTCTTGGGCATTGGCCCCTCAGGGAAGGGCCACATTGTAATTCCAAGCTATAATACATACATCCTTCTTCTTATGCTTGTTACAAACTAACCTCTCGAGGCTATCTCTCTCCTCTTTTCCTCTAGAACAAGCTTGCACTCCACAGCGAAACTCAAGACCATCTATACACAGACCCTCACGGCGTCCATGTAAAGCACATCCCTATACAACTTGAGGCGACGAGCAAACCTCCGGCTTGGAACCTTGGGTTTGGACGTTGGCAACAGTGTCTTGGTGACTCTTGAAACCACCTGGATTCACCCCACACCTAGCATGCGGAGTTCAGACGGGGAAGGTCCATACGGGTTGGAACAGGAAACCCCGTTTGGACCTCCCCCCTAATGGCGACCGATGTCAGGTGGCGGCATAACTGGGAGTAGATCCGATCGTCCGGATCAATTACTCAGGGTACAAAGGACAGCACACGTGGGAGGCGCATAAATGTGGCAGGCAGGACTCTGTCACCAGGCGGCAGGCCAGTGGGAAGGCGCCACCTGTACCTAGGGTCTAGCGGTAGGTAACCCACTATATAAGCTGGAAGGCGGGTAGTGGGTTGGGGTCTTTAGGAGTCAAGTCTGCGTCTTATATCTTGCTCCATTGTCGGAGATAGTTGTACTCATACAGGCAATATATATATCCATTTTCCTTCTATTCACCTTACAAGCGGGCGCTCCCCGCTTGCTCGACTCCTGGGTCCCGCAACACTCTCTACCCAGTCATCTCAGTAGAACTCCCCCTTACCTGTACACGGACCTCCCGGCGTCCAGGTAGAGGCCATCCAATACCTTCCATTACTCCTGAGGTAAGGCACGGCCTGCCGACCAAACCCCCGGGGTTGGATGCTCTCAACAGCGTCCTGGCGACCACTGTAGCTTCCTGAGAAGCACCACATCTAGCCTGTGGAGTCCTCGACAACCAATGGTCTTCACCTTGTGCATGTCCATGGAAACGCTAGCAGGAGAGACAATGTAGCCCAAGAACTCCACAGAATCCCTGTCGAAGAAACACTTCTCCAACTTCGCATACAGGCCATGCTTGTAAAGCCATTGTAGGACTATCGTATATGCTTGTCATGTGCCGCCTGGTCCTTGGAGAAAATCAAAATGTCATCGAGGTAGATCACCACAAACTGGTCCAAGAAGTCGCGAAAAATGTCGTTCATTATGTGTTGAAACATGGTTGGGGCATTGGTAAGTCCGAAAGGCATCACCATGTACTCGAAGTGTCCATACCTTGTATGAAAGGCAGTCTTTCACTCATCGCCTGGATGAATCCGTATAAGATTGTAGGCCCCTCGTAAGTCAATCTTCATGAACACCTTTGCTCCTCGCAACCGATCAAGAAGTTCTAGGATTAATGGCAATGAGTACCGGTTCTGAATGGTGACTTGATTCAAACCCTATAGTCCATAACCAAATGTAAACTCCCATCTTTCTTCTTGACAAAGAAGATAGGTGCTCTTATAAGGGACTTTGAGTGACGAATGAAGTCGAATGCTAAGTTGTCCTCGATGTACTGACAAAGAACCTCCAATTTTATAGGTGACAATGCATAAATCGGTCCGAACGGTGGAGTCTTTCCTTTCGCAAGATCAATAGGACAGTCGTAGGATATGTGAACAGGAAGAATTGCAGCCTTGTGCTTGTCAAAAACGTCCTAAAAGGAGTGATACTTGGATGGTAGGGAAGAAGAAGGAGAAAGAGAAGGAGTAGGGAGAAGAAATTGAAAAACAGTGGAGTCAAATACAGGAAAGGTTGAAGAGGACGTAGGAGTTACTTGAAAGCAAAAAGATGAAAAGGAGCAGGATCAATAGTAAGTTCATGCATGGTAGTGGTAAGAACTCAGAGAGGAGAAGGAGGAAGCTATGATTGAAAATGAGGAAGGAGCTTGGAGGGTAGAACAGAAGCAGAGTAACGAAAAGAGGCAGGATTGGGAAAAACCTGTGTGGATGTTGACGAGTGTACAGGATTGGAAGAATCCTGTACAGAAGTCCGTGGTTGCACATGAGTGAGGAGAGCCTGCGAGTGTGCTGACGAACCAACATGAGGTGGATCCTGTTGAGGAGGAACCTTCGACACTAATACAGGATTGAAAGAACCCTGTACAGGAATCCGCAAACTTAAGAGTGGAGAGAGCCAGCGGATGTGCTGAGGAACTGACATGAGGTGAATCCTGTCGAGCTGGAGTCTTCAACACTGATACAAGAACATGCACAGTCAATCCTGTAGCTTGTACTGCCTCAAACTAAGGATGTATCCTGCACGTAGGAAGGTACAGGATTGATCCTGGCTATTGGAGAGGAAAACGTGAGTGTCCTAGACCTCCAGTCGATTTGCGGATTTGCAATAACAAACCATGGCATGCCCAAAATGATGGGAGTCGACCGAGTCTTGATTAAGTTGAAGGAAATCGAATAGTTGAATGCGCCATGACTGCAATTGAGAGGTTTGATAGCATGGGTAATTGCGCTAAAAGCAATCAAACGACCATTGGCCACCTCTACAGGAACTGCACACTTCAACTTCACCACCGGAAAGCCATGTTGAGTTGCAAAAGTGTCATCCATGAAGCATGCATTTGCATTAGTGTTTAACAAGGCAAACTCCTTGAGCTCTCAATTATTGAGATGAATGTGTACAGGAAACTTGAGTGATGGAATGGTATGAGCAGCACCAATGAAGCCTGCACCTATGTCCAATTTTGCGGCTCCTAGATGAAGTGGACATTGAAGTTTTTTGATTGAACTTCAGCTTCAACTTCACCCATCTTGAACTTCTTGGCTTTAATAGGACTTTCTGCCACCTTGTGCCTGCTTCACCACAATACAAGCATAGGTTCTCACTACGGCGACATTGCTTCTCAGCAGCAGAAAGAGAGCCACGCTTGAATTTCTCAACCTCCTTAGGAACTACTCCAGAAGGTGTTGCAAGAACATGTACTACAATTACAGGATTGGTTTGCAGGAACTGCTAATGGGATATTTCCTAACGACGCTCGAACAAACGGTTGTCACAGCGAACAGCTTGTTGCATGATCTCCGCTAATGTTTGAGCATCCGATAACATAAGGAGAAGGTCCTTCACGTCATCCCTCAACCCAAACGGAAGTGTTCAATCAATGTAGTTTCGTCCACGGAATGTTCGTGCAAAGTTGCTGAAATTCGGATGCATAGATGGAAGCTGGTCAGGATCCTTGTGTGAACCTTCGAAGTCTTTCATCAATGGGTTGTCACGCTTCAGCAAGGGGCAACCCAAGCCCGTGGAGATCCAATTAGTAAGGATGCCAAAAGGCCAACCTTTTGTGCATCAGTCAAGTAGCGGCGTGGTTACATGCGAATCAAGAGCCAGATCTAATTCAGGAAACCTTAGAAATCGGCGCAATTGCCACTGAACTTTTTTGACATGCTGATCTTCGGTTCCGAAGAAAGTTCAATGGAGAGGAACCACCGATGCTTGAGAGATAGCTACACTGCAGCCTTGGAGGATGCATCGGCAGCTGCATGCACCACATTGGTGGAACCTTGTAGATTGGTGACCACTTTGCGCAAAGTGGCCAGCTCATGAAGCAACATTTGGTGCCCGTGTTGAAAGTGCTCAAAATCAGCCATGATCTATGAAAGAAAAAGGAGGAAAACGAAGGAAAAGAATCAAGGAAAAAAAAAAGTAGCTGGAAAGCGGAAAGTTATGAAAGGAGTTATTATCAAACTGTCAAGTCACAATCCAGGAACCAGGAAGAGAGCAGGATTCAAGAACAAGAATGCTTGACTCAGGAAAAGGACAGGGAGCAAGACAGGAATTAGGAACTCAAGAGTAAGACAAAGCGCAGGACAGGATCTAGGAGCAAGACAGGAATAAGATAGGATCTGAGAGCAAGACAGGAGTAGGACAGGAAGGCGCAAGACAGGATCCAGGAGCAAGACAGGAACATGATAGGATCCGAGAGCAAGACAAGATCAGGACAGGAACCAAGAGCAAGACAAGAGCAGGAGCAAGGAGCAAGACACGAATAAGACAAGAACAAAAATGATTGTAGAATGACTGGTGTTGATAGTAACTAATTATACAATAATTAGGTCGGAGCTTTTATGCTCACAACTCCAAGAGCTAATCTAGGCATGAGTGTTAAAAGTGGTTGCATGCATCTAAAGTGATTGTATGCATGCAAAGGCTAAAACAAGTCCACGTGTCCCTTATCCTCTAGGTATATCCTGTAGCATATCCTGTAGGCATATCCTGTAGGAATATCCTATAGGTATATCTGTAGGAATATCTTGCAGGCATATCCTATATCCCGTATCATGTATCCTGTATCATGATCGGTCGTGACAGTCGTGGTGAAAACTTATGCTTGTATTGTGGTGACGCAGGACACAAGGTGGCAGAATGTCCTGTTTAAAACTAGGAAGTTCAAGACACATGAAGTTGAAGCTGAAGTTCAATGTCCACTTCATCTAGGAGCCGCGAAGTTGAACGTAAGCACAGGCTTCATTGGTGCTGCTCAACCATTCCATCACTCAAGTTTCCTATACACATCACTTTATAATCGAGATGCCTGTTAGACACTAGTGCAAATGCATGCTTCATGGATGACACTTTTGTAGCTTAGCATGGCATTCCAGTGGTAAAGTTGAAGCGTGCAATTCCTGTACAGGTTGTAGATGGTTATCTTATTGCTTCTGGCGCAGTTACCCATGCTACCACACCTTTCTCTTGCACCCATGGCACTTCGATTTCCTTCAATTTAATTAAGACTCGGACGACTCCCATTGTTTTGGGCATGCTGTCAGAGTTTTTACTTGGTGCCACAAAGCCGGCTTGCCAGGTGCCAACCCTGGAATCCCCTCTCTGGAAACCTCACGGAATCTGGTAAAATAACCCGTATTAGGAACCCAAGCCTTAGGAACTAAGAAGAGGTGATCCACAAGCTAACGAGCTTGAAGCAGAAAGCGGAAGAGTCAGTCGACGAATATACAAGTTAGGTGTTGTTCCTAGCTTGGCATGGTTGAGGCGACCGGAGCAAGGCCTCAACCACTAGTTTTGTGGAACGTGAACTTGGGCAATGCCTTTGAGTTTGTGAGTAGGTTTTTGGACCAAGGAATCTGACTAACTCCTTGGAAGTGACGTGCCCCTATCTCAAAGGCAAGATCCTGCCAACGATAAGGATAGTCTAACCCTAGGGTGGGTTGTACCCCTGTCATGTGGAAGTTTGGGCGGCACAATGGAGGGTTGCACCTTGATGACATAAGTTTAGCTTGCATCGTTAGGAGGTTCTTTAACCCAAGAAGCCTCACTACATATACTCTACCTTATTTATGTGACCGACCCCCCCCTTGTTTACCTAAGTGAGTAAGTGGGCTGGCATGGAAATGCCAACCCTTAGAGAAAATGGTTGTTCTAACCTAACCCCTAGGGGGGGTTTAGGGCGTGGGGTTAGGTCAACCTAGGGGTGTCCCTAACCCTTATTTTGACAAGCTATACTTTGCAAAGAACCCTAACCTGGAACATTAAACTGGGGGAGAGTTTCTAGAAGGTAAGTTCTAGCTTCGCCTAGAGTTTCCTGCAAATACCTAATGACACCCGGCCGGACTATCATTAGATACCCAAGTGCATTAAACGGGCATGTTTCCTACTATATCTAGGGTTTGTCAAACAACTCAGTAAGTAACAACAGTCAAACCCCAAAGTAAAGGGTCAAGTCATAATAAAAACTATAACACACACTCCCACATTTGAAAATGTCAACGTCCTCGTTGACGTCTAACTCCAAGACTAGACTAGGTTAGGAAAAATTAGCTGAAAACTAACACTAATCACTCTATACGGAGACAGAAAAAAGTTCACAAGTTTTTATTACCCCCCTTGCATTACACGAAGCCAAATACTTCAGAACTGTCATTCACTAAGCAAGAACTCAGCTGTCGGAGGCACCACCTGCAACAAGAAGTCATTTTGGAGACCTTTTGCACATTTGCAAAGTCTGTCACCTGACACAGACAACAGGTTAGTTAAATGCACGTTGTAACTAAAATGGCATGATACCTAAAAATGGGAATATAAATAAATTACTAATTAATACTTAAATTTTAATTATTAATTAATTATTTAATTAATATATAATTAAGCCTTAAATATTAATTAATTAATAAATTAATCCTTCAATAACCTTACTTAGTAAGGAATATTCCTAAAATATTTTAGAATATTCATATTATTCTTTTCTAAAAATAGTTTACAATAATTAAAAAATACTATCAAACATAATTACAAATGAAATCATTTCCTTATCAACATGCTAATTTTTTTATAAATACTTTCTTCCTAACCATACAGAGAAATCTTCTTATTTTGTTTAAATCATCACTCTCCGGATTAATCGAATCATTTTGGTCAATATCTTGATGTTGTTGCCACTACCTAACACTTTCACAAATGCAGTTAGGAGTTACCATTCTTGTTAATACATAAGATGTGATAAAACTAGGTCTGCATAAAGGCTCATCTAAAAAATGACGTTCCTTAAAAATAATATTGTAAAGTGCCCGGTTGTTATCCTTCATTTTATAAAACTCAAATTCACAAGAAAGAAAAGCATTAAGAAATGTTTAATACGATGGATACTACTCACAAAAGTTTTCGAGATTTTTCTTTCTAAGGCACGTATCTAAGTAGTTCACTAGTTCATCCATGGTATCGGTATCAGAATATGGGTCGAAAGTGATTAGATGAATATAAGTAATGTTTTAGTTAAGCATAGCCTTCTGAAGAGAGTCGTCTACCACTAAGATATGTGCGTTCTTCATTATCCTTAACTGATTGATCTCTCCATGAAGCCCAATTAATCTTTCATTCTTGAAGAAGTATGGCTTGCTTTCCTTTCTTATATTGTGAAATTTGAAAGGTTTATAACATATTTGCTAATCAAAAATCCAATCTTTACGAATCACCTCTTCTGCAACATTACAATGTTTCTTAAGCAAATTCAGCAGCGATGTCAAGTTGTGAATCTGCATGCATGACCAAATCCCACAAGTGCACCCATCTCCTTAATCTTTTGAAAGAGATGGTTCAACCCTAAATGAAAAAATAATCATATCGAAATTTATCATGACAAGGAATGAAATCTTCTTTGATTTCTTTTTTCCTATCCTCGAGCCTTTGTTGATGAAGCAGAACACCATTGACATCCAACAACACAATATGGTCATGGGTAACATGAGGTAGCGCTGCCTCTTGAATACTTTGCAACTTACTTGTTTGCTCCCTTTCACATTTATCTGTTGACACTATATCGTTGCCTATCCCTTTATCATTTAATTGAACATCATCCTTATAAGATTCAGATATTGCAAGCGCTGAAGAAAGTGATTTCAGAACTGAAGCTAATAGAAATGGTAATGAAAAAACTGAAGTGGTCCCATAGTAATGATGTTTTGAGCTGCATTATTATCCATTTCCTGCATGAACTCTGTCATTCTGACATGTGGCACAAATTTTTTTTGCCAAACCCCTCTCTTACCTCATGGCAATGCTGAAAAATCCATGTTCTCAACTGTTTCATTACATCTGCAAAATGATAGTTATCTGACCTTATAATTATTATCAAGGTATATTATTTACCTTGTTAATGTGTGACCCATGTTTGAACTAAAAGCTTCATTAATCCTTGAGAATTTATTTTCTGTACAAATATAAATGAAATATACAAAAATGCCTTATGTTACACTCATTTACAACTATTCGTCACTCTAAGAATTCATTAACAATTCTTCTTCGCTATTACCTTCTGAGTGAGGCAAAAAAGGTCTAGGCCGCTTATGAGATGGTTCATGATTTTCCGTATCTTCTGTTGATGTTTCCATGAGTAATGGAGTGTGTGAATGATCTGTACTCTTTGAGATAACTTCTAGTCTAATATCTGATTGAAGTTCATCCTCAGACTCCGACATTGAACCAGATTCGTCTTCAGAGCTATCGCACTTCTCGGGAGGGTTAGTTCACATTAATTCTACGCAGCCCAGCTCACGGTGTTTTTAATGCTATCCTCTCTAGTATCACCGATGTAATATGTTACTACCTTTTAGATTTGAAAGATCTTCACCTTTACCAATTATTCACATATTTTAATACTAACCCTAAATTTTAATGTCACATTTATTCCATAGGATTTACTGTTTTCATTGCGGCTAGGTTTTTTTTTGTAGATAGGGTTTTTCTATCTCAGATCTAAAATCTGAAATCTCCTCCGAGAGGTTTAAGAGGGGCGGCACCATCCATATTGAGTCGATTTGTGTAACGCCCAAGTTAAAGAGTTGACATTTCTGTGTTGATTAAGATTGTCGACACCATCCTGCCTCAGTCGGCATACACAAGGTTAGTTAAATTTCTTTTTCTTTAATTCGAGGCTCAAGTCTCCATATCACTATGTGTTTTTGTGTAGTGCAAGAGTTAAAGGGTCTTCTTTTCTATGCCATTTGAGAGGGTTGGCACCATCCTGCCTCAGTTGGCAGCCACAAGTTAGTTTTCTTTTTCTTTAATTTAAGGCTCAAGTCACCATATCATTGTATGTTTTTGTGTAGTGCTAGAGTTAAAGGGTCTTCTTTTTTGTGCCGTCTGAGAGGGTCAACACCATCCTGCCTTAGTCGGCAGCCACAAGGTTAGTTGAATTTTCTTTTTTTTAATTCGAGGCTCAAGTCTCCATATCACTGTGTGTTTTTGTGTAATGCCAGAGTTAAGGGGTCTTCTTTTTTGTGTTGACTGAGAGGGTCGGCACCATTCTGCCTTAGTTGGCAGCCACAAGGTTAGTTGACTTCGTTGTTTGTTTTTCCTTTTCTCTCCGAATCAATTGACTTATGTGTTTGTTTTCTAGAGTCTACAAAATGGTGAAAGCTTTAAAATGTCTACAAGAGCTTGTGCCTGATGAAGAGCCATGGGAAGAGAAGAAGAATTCAAAGCATAAGCAAGGAAAGAGAGGAGAACCATCTAATGTAGTGAAGGAGGATCCTCCAATGATTAGCTTGAACACTTAGCCTCAAGTAGTACCAACTGAGCAGCATCCTCCATCAACCGTTGCAGCTTTCCCAGAGAGCTCGTTGCTTCTTCATTCATTTAGGCAGATATTAAGTCCTCATTGCAGTCGCCTACAAAGCCAAAAAAGCGAGTTCTTGTACCTTTTAAGGAAGCTGAGGTTGCAATCTAGAAAGAACAAGTGCATATGACAAATATAGTTGAAGCTTCTTTTAGCAAGGATGACTTGGAGGAGGCAGTAAAAAAAAGAGAGGCCGTGGGAAAGCTGATCCAAAAGGCAAGAAGGCGAAGAGCGATAAGGAGCCAAAGGAGATATACAACATACCGGCCAGAGAACTCAGTGAACCTACTTGACAAAATTACTATCAAGGGACTTGGTGATCCTCCTGATGTGCCAATTTGTAAAATGCATTCAAATGGAGGTGGTTGGTCGAGTGAACCCAAGGGACTTGGACATGCTAGTGTCATCGTTGAAAAAGGCTAGTTATCTATGCAACATGGCCTTGTTCATTCTGTCCATCGAAGATCCACTCACTGCTGAGGAGCTATCGGAAATGTTGAAGGACATGGTTCAATATGAGCAACACCGATCTTTTGAGCAAGCTCTTACTTATCCGAAGTATAAACAGTGGGTTTTGAGGTTGTCAAACTAAAAATTCAGCTGCTTGGACGGGAACCATAGGCTACAGGCTTTGCAAAAGTTCTACTAGGAGGATGCAGAAGACAACCAACGATGGGCTATTCATGTTCAATTGAGTTTCATCTCCACTGAGAACCTTGACAATCTTCAACTGGTTTTGATGTTCCAATCAATAAACATGTGAGTATTTTTGTTAAGATTCTAAACTTACAGTTTCAATTAATAGCTCTTCAGCAACATTTGTGGAAACAACACTATCACATATTCTACTAACTGTAAAGACAATATTGAAGGAACTCAGAAAATCTTTGCGTCGCTCACTGAGGTTTATCGTCTTGAGGTATGGAAATGGAAGGAGAGTGCAACAAAAAAGGCGGTTTGGCATCCTCTTTCAAACATGATCTGCACGAAGATCCTTTTCAAGGTAACCTACGGTTTGATTGATAGGAAAGAATTTTTTAACTAATTCTATGTGTAGAACGAGATAGATGATGATCTCAACAGAGTAGTCACTAGTGCTAAAGGCAATCCACAACTTGAATTGAACCTGAAGTAGCTAGTGTACAAGAAGCATAACAAACATATGCACAAGTTCCTCTTCATCATAGACCCAAAGTTGGGGGAGGAGTGGTTCTAGAAGGTGACGAACATCTCTTAGAAGTAGTCATTGGATGGGCATTGAGAAGCTATACGCGATGTCAAAGGTGAAGATTTCAAACATGCTGCGACTCCGATACTTGAACAAGCTCACTCATCTAAAATCCAAGACAGAACAACAAAACACTTGGGCTACCAGGCATGCAAGATAAAGAGTGGATCAAGTAGTTCACCTTGGACTTGGATTGGAAGGCTATGTGTGAGGAAGCCAATGGAAGTTTGTACATGATGATGGTTCAATCGAAGAGTGTTCGACTCATGCAGCTTTTGATTGAGCGTCTTAGTAGACATGGCAATCTTGTCTAGGATATTGGTTCTGGAACCGGATCATCGCTATTAACTGCCATCAAGCTTAGAAGAAATATTGTAAGAACCGAAAAAAGTTTCGAACTCTCTAGGTTGGCAACAAACAAGCTCGCAGACAACATTTGACCTCAGAAAATACCAACTCAGACATCTCCACGTCCAAGCCTAGTAGAACTGCAGTTTTGCTTAAGATGAAGAAGTAACTTTAGCTAGTGTGGATTGAGTAATAAAACTGCCGACCCAAAGGAATATTCTAGAATATTCGAGCCAAGCTTTGCATATCACCAAACATAGCAATGGGTTCAATTGAGAAGTCTCATGTCATCTCCCTCTTCCTGCTCAAGGCCATATTCCCCCAGCTCTATCTATCATCTAAGTTGGCTTTTCAATGCTTCACCATTATCAACATTGACAGCATTCACGCTACTTTGCAGGAGACTTGAAAGGCTGTTCCATGCCATAGCCGAGACATTCGCTCTGAATCCGATGTAAAGCAAATGAATTCTCAGCAAATTCATTAGCCTGATGTATTCGCAAGCTATATATGCCTGAGAGGCATCTTCTTTTACTGTAAGTTCCATAACATATCATATTTTGTCCCTTACAAGAACAATAGAGTTTTTTCCAATTTGTGTGCATTCGGAATTGCCATATTTGCCCTAATTTAGCCCTAAAACCAACCGTAGGAAAATCCTTTGTTGCATTTATTCAGGGTTGCTATTCTCATGCGAGATATTTGAGCTTTAGAATGGAAAGAATCCATAGCACGGTAGAGGGCATATGTATCCTCATTGGAAAAGGAGCGTGAAAAAGATAATATAAATAGTGGGTCTCAAACTCCTTCAGCGTTGCACACCAAGGAGCACAGTAATCCGATAAGAAAGTTTTGTCTATAGTAGGTTTTGTTGATTTTTTGGAATAAAAGTATTGCATGACAGGCCAACGTGAAAGGACTTGTACGAGAAAACTTACCAGTTCTAGAGGCCGAATAGATAAATGGGTTCCCTCCTAATTAAATGTTTTTGTTTATTGTTCTTGTTTTTGTATTTTTTTTAAGGTTGTGAGCGATGAACGAATCAGTGAATGTGTTCAAGATGAAGGAGAAGCTAATGTCGCCGAAAATGCAAAGCAACGTGAGGGTATGTTTTCAATGCAACTTTTTTTTTTTTTTTTGTGAATGAAACTTTGATTTTATAGTGAAAAAATCGTCTCCGAAGAAAAGGAGACTTCGAATGCATGGTGTGTTGGTAAATCAAACAACCGACTGTGAGTATTCAATAGTATATTCTTTGGAACTAATAGACTTAGGTAGTGGATGAAGATCACCTTGTTATAGAAGCTGGTTTAGATTTTTTGGAAGAGAACGTTTGTCAAGACAACAACGTGAACGTTTTTGTTCCACAAGTATTCCCCGTTAAAGAAGAGCATGTTACTAACTCTACTGCAAGTGTTGACGTTGCTGAACCTGGTATACCTTCCGGTGAGGCTATTCTTGCAGAACGTGCTACATCTATGTCAAGAAAAAGAAAAAAACCTGTTATGAAGGAAGTTTGCAACGAACAAACAGTCGCCAGAAAGGTTGAAAAGTAAATTGTGCAGATATGTTGAAGAGCTTGAATGTCGACGAAGTTGAAACCTGGGATTCAGAAAGACTTAGCGAGATTTTGTTGTGATCTCTATTCACACTATTCATCCTTCATGAAAAAGGCAATACTTGACAATGCAGTTACTGGCTATGAGGAAAATGAAAAGAGCTTTGGTTTTCCGATTGACCTTTGCTGGGATTGTGAAAAAGCTGACAACGGATGGTACCTCCAACAGCGAGGTACAATTTGACGTCGTTTCTTTGTAACCAGCCGTCAATAAATTTCTCTTGTAGTTTCTCCTCGCACACCAGCACAAAACGACACCAGACTCGTGAAAACATATGGTGATTTTCAAAGCCATACAATACCTTCTTTGGAGAGGCTGAAGGGAGCAAACGGAACACAAAGTGTGGTCGACAGTCTTTGAAGGACGTAGGCTTTCACGACCAATGGAGGCAACTTTTGAGCATACAAGATGTGATCAAGGAACTTACGGATGAGACATTTTCGAATTTCCTTTTTCGTCGTTTCAAGGACAAAGTCATAGACAAGGAGAGTAGAGAACTTCGACAAAAGGTAGCTGCCATTCTTCTTGCAAGCAAACAACTTCCAACGGTGAACTTTGGAAAGACAGTGTACAAGTGTCCTATGTACTACATCACCTCGCGCATCGCTACACGAGTTTGTCAATTGTTTCACAGAGCACTAGTGCATGACCGTTATGAGCGTCGATATAATATTGGCGACACTGTAATGACGCTTACAGCTACTTCTTTGAACATCGATGGTAATCTGAAGACATTTTCTTCAAGGCCCGCATGCCACGTCCACTCTTTTACAAAAGGAACGAACAGACCGTTGGGAAAGGCGTTGTGTTACAACACCTTGAAGAAGACACTATTGGCTATGTCAAATGCAGGTTGACATATGTTGGGGAGAACTTGCAGTCGACACCTACCCTAGGAAAAAGTATTATTCCACGGTACAAAGATGATGTTTCTTCCATGCAAATTGAAGTAAGTTAGAGTTTCATTATGTTCGAGCTTTTGTTTCCGAATAATCATTATTTTTAAATTTTTTTGCAGGATGAAGTGTTATGGCTAGAGTCTTCAACTGCCATCGACGACGATGTCAATTTGAGGAAATGGAAGGTATGTCATCATACAGGAAGCGTGGCAAAGCTAGTCATCGATGTGATTCTTCAAAGCACAAGGTATTTCAAAGGTAAAACTTGTTTCTTTCTGGTTTTTTCATTTACGTAAGTTTCTTTTGTCTTAAAAAAGCTGTTGATAAAAAGAAGATAAACGACAAAGATGTTGAGAATTAAAGTGATTTTGAAGAGGTAAACAGTCGCTTTGCTTGTTTTCGTTTTGTTTTAACGCACATAGCAATAGCTACCAGAAAATGGACAAAGTTATCTCCGGAAAAGCCGGAGACACGTCAACAAACACCATTGACACCGCCAGAGGAACATGCAGTGAAATCTAAAGTTCCTCTAGTAACATCACTTGATGAATCGCAACATGAAGAACCTCTAGAGCAAAACAATATTGCACTTGGTGTTTCCGAGGTATGTACAATTGTGTTTCTATTTACGTTTTCATGGGCAAAACTTCAGACACAAAGAATGCGAGGGAGAAGGTTGAAAAGGTCAATTATGTAGATTGAAATCTATGGTTATAGTTTCTATTCCATTCAGGTTGATTATGCTTTACAAAGGAAGAAAAAACATCGAGGCAAACAACTAGAAGATTGCAGAGTTAAACTTGGTGCAAAAGCAAATTTTTACGTTAAGTACACCAAGAAAAGTTCAACACAACCAAAAAAAGCTCCCGCTAAAAGCACTAGGAAGACAAGAGAAAACCAATGAGGACGAACTACTTCATTGAGATTAATGATTAATAAACTTTAAAAGTAAACTTCCACTTGTTAAGAATGACCCTAATACATTGTTTAATATTGAATTTGAGAGGGTTAAACATTTCTGTAAAGATATATATTTAAATTTTAAATCAAAAGATGTAAAATAAGAAATAAAAGATGCACATATTTATAAAGAATGTGGTGGGGCCAGTGTAGTAAGTGTGTGAGAACCCATTAAAGTAATTATAAGTTAAGGGGAGGACAAACAAACACACATTAAATAAATTTATTCTCTCTCTCTCTCTCTCTCTCTCTCTCTATATATATATATATATATAGAGAGAGAGAGAGAGAGAGAGAGGATTTACTATTTATAAAAAATAAAATCGCTAAAATGATTAAAACTACGATAGTTTTATGCACTACTTTATATAGCATAATCTTCTTTTATGTATATATGTTGAGGAAATCAACATTATTAAAATAATTATATATATATATAAAAGAGTGAACATGTATATAAGGTAGATACATAATATATATTTAAGATATAACCTTTAGACACACCATTTATACATGTACCAAAAAATTGAGAAATGCTATATCTAACAAACTATCCATTCTCCAAGCTTTATTCCTATGTCATGTTCTTTGTGACCCTGGAAGATCTTTTTCTCTTCTTGTCATGAACTTAACCTTGCCGCCTTACCATCTAAGTGTTTAGGGTATATAATACTTTAAAGCCATGTTAAAGTTAAGTTATCCATAACTTGTATTCCTAATTCAAAAAATATATTGTGAAGTTATATATATTAAACAATTAAATTATTAGTTATGAGAAATGAAATATATAAACAAATAAACTATGTATGTGTGCATAAATATGATGCTTAATATGTGTATACATGCGTACATTTATGTTAAATTTATTTAAGCTTTAAATTCGGTGGTATAGATGTGAGTGTTAGAAGGAACTCCGCCTCTAAAACCATTAAGATGTGTGTGCGTGGTTTTTTTCTAAATATGTTATATGTGCATGATTTTACTGTTTAGAATATGATATATAGATACATATATAAATATGTATTAGATTAAATTATTTCTATGTATATTGTTTTCACCTGAAAATTTTGTCATTTTCTATTGTAATTACCTTATATATGCTTTTCAAATTTGAGATTTGTGTTGTTTAAAATATATGTATTTATTGTTGCACAATTTAGCACTAAGTTCATGTACAACTATATTAAAAATAAAAGTCATAAATAAATAATCATACATATAATTATGCTTATGTGAATACATTATACATATATTAAGTATTTCGCAAGGGCTCTTAATAAAAACATCGAATGAAGGTAATACATTGCTTAAATAAATAAAAAAATGAGTATATAATATCTTATGTAACCTACAGTTTATTTGGTTAAGATTAGTTGGACCTACCAATTTACAATAAAGAGAAAATGGACAAGAATTTAAAAAATATATAAAAATATAAACAATAAATTAAAAATGCTCAAATAAAATCTTTTCTCACCTCTTTTTTATTTTTTTTCTACTTAAGTATGAACAAATGCAACATCACCTAATCTCTCTCTATTGAGCTGAAGCCTCCTCTCTACCAACAAAGTGCTCTAATTGTTTTGTCATCCCATGGATCTTCTCACGCAGAATTTTATTCTCAATCTCAAGTTCATGTCGTCCAACCTCGTACTTGGAGAGTTCATCAATCTTCTCGCGCAGAATCTTATTCTCAATCTCAAGTTTCTGTCGCTCTACCTCATACTTGGAGAGCCCATCGATCTTTTGGAGCAGAATCTCATTCTCAAATTCAATTTGCCTCAGCTTACTTCTTGTGCCTTGAAGAACACGTATCGCTTCTAAAATACAAGCCACAATTCCTTACAAATATTCTTGAAGTCCTCCTGAGAACCCTGTGCTCGATTATCTTCCACGTCTGTACTTATCTCTCCCAGAGACAGTCTCCTTCGTTTCTTCTCTCCATGAACATGATCAACTTGCCCACAGCCTTCATGTCTTTTCTCAACGTTAACAAGTGAAAGTTCTAATCTGATATCACTCTCATTCAAGACATGTACTGGCTGGTCTTGACTGCCATGATCAAGCATCCTAAGCTGCAAACCGTGTGATCCATTCTCCTCCATGCATGTACTTGTCTCCCTAAAAGACAATCTCCTCCCTTGATGAGCATGATCACCTTGCCCGCCACCTTCCTTTCTTGGCCCAACAAGTGCAAGCTTCAATATGATATCACTCTCGTTCGAGACGTGTGTCTGGTCCTGAACCCCATGGTCAAGCATCGGAAGCTGGAAGCGAATCATCGCAGTTAAATACTGTGTATAGTTAAATGAACCTTTTGCAGCTCTCGTGACACTCTCGCATTGTTTTCGGATGCGCTGGCTCATGTACTCAGCCCAATTGAGAGGATCCTTTGTATCCCACGTATACTTAGCTGCATACAGCATCTCCTGCCCCACGTATATATGATTCTTCTTGCAGCTGATACGATACAAAAGAAAGTCCACAAACTTCTTGAAGCTGGGATCAGATAGGTGCTTCACAATATAGCCATTGCGTTGTACCTATAGCATACAATGAGTTTATTGGGAGACATGCTTAAATATACATAGCTGACGTGTGTGTGTGCATACATACATACATATATAAAATCTTAGGTTTTTGGAGCATGTATACTACTATACACACACTAACTTTGGAATGAATTATGAGATTACCTCGAATGTTCTACTTCCGAACATAGACTTGAGGGTGTCTTGGATGGACACTTCCTTAATAGACTTAGACACTTCCTTGATAGACTTATGCGACTGTGGAAGCTTGAGGACCGTGTGGATAGCCGTGGGATTGATGTCTATGGAATGCCCACGAACAACACCTCTACCCTGATTAATATTGTATGTGTGGAGGAACTCCCGACAAAGTGCTTCGTCTCCTGCTGGAAAGTCCTTTGTGAAGAAATCATAGAGCCCCATTTTAGTGAGATCTTCGCTGCCATGCTCCAGAGGTTCCAGCGCCAAAGGCCTCAACTCTTTGAGCTCCACCAAATTCATGTTGCCTAAATTCTGTAGCTGCCCTATGGGGGATTATGGGGATTGTCAGTGATTCTGTGGCTGCTCAAAATATTAAAACATTTGATTAGAAACACGAGAATAAAAAATAATCAGACTGATATAAAGAACACAGTCCTATATGTTTTCCCCTTGAACATGTAATCTATAATAAGTATGCCACGCACTCACACGTGGGTACACGTCAAACACAGTCGGTAACAACGTGGCATTCCTTGAATGGCTCTATCTATTTATATACAATTAATTTTTTTTTAAAAATGAACGTGTTTTTCCTTTTCTTTTCGCTACATACATTGATGTATTATGAGCGCATGTTTCTTTGTGTGTTTGTCTTGTCCTTCCACACACGCACACGCACGCGAATGCAGAAGCTAAAAATATACAAACCCAATGTATATAATATATATAATATCTTTGTACGTGTAGATCAAATAGGAATGCAAAAGATAATAACTTACGTTACAAGAAAAGATTAAACTAATTTATTACAACAAGATAAGTAAGGACATCAGATTTGTTAAACTTAATTAAAAAGAAAAACAATTTAAAAATTATTAAGAAAATGTTGTTAATATGTTCACTTAACACATGCTCAGCTTTTCACCTGGAAGATCTTCTTCCCATCTTCTTATGAACATCGCCCTTGCCACCTTGCCATTTCAATTTTAACATTAGTAGTGTTTAGGGTTCGACTCAAGTATTATCGATAGTGTAAGAATATAATTTGGTCTTTATTCTTATGTTATAACGTATATGTATATTATTTTTAGTTATATAAATTAAAATATTAAACTATTATTTATGAGACACATGAAATATGTATGTATACATAAATATGGTACATGTGTGTTAAATTTATTTAAACTTAAATTTCATTAATAACGTTAAACAAACTTTAATATGTGTTCTAGATATGTTGTATCTGCATGGATTTATTTACAAATTTATTTAAGCAATTATTTATAACATGATATATAGATACACATGCTATAAAGATAGAAAAATATATTATACATATAGCTTAAACTATTTCTGTGTATATTGTTTTCACTAGAATATTTTTGTCATTTATTTTTTATGGTAATTACCTTATATATGTTCTACATTTGTGTTGTTTATAATATAATGCATATGTATTGTTGCATAATATTAACATTGAATTATATATTAAAAATACAATATATAAATAAATGCGTGAATGTAATTATGCTTATGTATATCAGTGCAATGAGGTGCATCAATTTTATTTATCATGGTTAATTAAGACTAACTTAATTAAATAATTAATTAAGATTAATTTAATATTACAACTTAATCTATAAGCAAATTTGATAGCAAATCACTGTTTGCTACCAAATTTGCCTGCATCTCATTTCGCAGATTTATATACATATATGTATATATGTATACATATAGATATGTACATTAAATATGTTCTCAATGATTTTTAAGAAGAACTTTAAGTCGAGAAAACATATAAATACTCATCGGTACTGCATTGCTTAAATAACACCGGTGTGAGTATACAATATCTTATGTAACATACAGTTTATATAATCATTAAGATTAATTGATTAACATTTTTATAAATCTACCAATTTAAGACAATGAATCAAAATGATAAGAGTTTAAAATAAAAACTTAAGAAAAGAAAATTTAAAAATAATGAATTATAATTATTTAAATGAAAATATTAATCTTTTTTTTTAAATATTTATTTATTTTATATTATACTTGAGTATGAACAAATGTAATACCATTCAAGAGTTAATTTCTCTTTAATTCAATTAAAGCCTCCACTTACTCACAAAGTTCTCTACTTGTGTTTTTAACACACAATTCTAGTTTTAGATTTTTTTTTTAACACACCACTCTCATGCAAAACAGTCTTAATCTTTCACTTTGCTCAACCTTATATATATCTAGAGAGCTTATTTCTTGTGAGTTTAAGAATATTTTTCACCCCTGGATTCTTGATTGGGCCACAATCTCTCCTTAACTTCCTTGTGACAACCTACAATTACATATTGCGTACAATTGAATGAACACTTTGCACTTCTTCATTGCTTGTAGATTCTTGTGTACTTATCCTAGTTGAGAAGAACCTTTGTATTCCCACATGTACTTATTTAGATGCATACAACATCTCCTTCCTCAATTATATATGATTATACTTGAAAATTATATAATACACAAGAAACTCCTCAAACTTTTTGAGTTGGGATTGACTAAGCTCTTTCATAATATAACTTTTGTGTTCCACTTATAACACACAATGCTATAGCATGGAGAGATAGATTTACAAATTGATAATTGTCATTTAAAACCATTAAATAATCATAATATTTATTTAGATTAATAAATTCTAAAGTAATATATATAATAAATTTAATAATTTTTAACTATATAAAGAATACAAATTTACTTTACTTCTTTTAATTTCAAATAATTTATTATATATATATATCTAGACACACACACTAGAACATGGGTGGACTTAATTATTTAATAATAGTTTCTTAATTATTTGACTCCTAACCTAATTGTTATTTTTAACATGGTGATTTATTTTTATGAAGTTCTTATGTTATTTTGAATCTGGTGAGTTTGTTTTTAAGATGAATCTTTAATTCAACGATTATTTTAAACCTCGTGTGTTTATTTCTAACGTGAATCCTTAACTTAATTGTTATCCTTAAGATGATGAATTTATATTTAAGCTATTTGAACTATTTAACCATCCTTAACCTAATTATATACTTAACATGATGATTTTATTCTAAGATCGACCCTTAACTTGGTTATTATTGTTAATTTGGTAAGTTTACTATTAAGCTGGCCCTCTAACCCAGTTATTATACTTAACTTGGTGGGTTTCTCCTTAATCTCATATGCTTGAGTTTAACACATCTTTTACTTTCTTATTACATTTTCTATTTCTCCTAACTCATTAAAACATAATATTATAGTTGACATACATTCTCCATTTATATAATTATTAATTCATTGAGAATAATGATTAATAAACTTCAAAAATAAACATTTAATTGTTAACAATGACCCTATTACATTGGTTAATATTGAATTTGAGAAGGTTAAACATTTCAGTAAAGATATATATTTTAAATTTTAAATCAAAAGATGGTAAAATAAGAAAATAAAAGATGCACATATTTATAAGAATGTGGTGGGGCCAGTGTAGTCAGTGCAATTAAAGTAATTATAAGGTAAGAGGAGGACAAAATAAATTTATTATAGTTATATTGGAATCGTCACTTCTTATTCATAAGTGCAAGTGATTATTCCTTTAAGAGTGTATACTAACTTATTCCTCCCTACCTAACCAATCTAACTAGCTAACTATAGTATCCTCCCACGTCAACATTGCCACATCAGCATTGCCACATCATTCTACCATGTCATCTTGCCACGTTAGCATTGCCACGTCAACACCAAACCACACCAGCACTAGTTCAAACTACCATGCAGCATCCATGTTCGCCTCTCCTAACATAAACCACTGAGGGGGCTGCCATCTCCAAAAAACCTTAGCTCTCAATTGGCCCGGACACCGTACCAATCATCCTAATAGAGGCAGCCACCGCTCCTCATATACACCATACTTTGCTATGTCACACGTGTCTCTGGCTTGCTCATAAGCTATGGCCGCCAAGGATACTAACTAAACCCATAGGAATGCTAGGGCTCTTTGTAGAGACCAACTTCGCCCTTGGAAGACACCAGCATTCCTTGCTCTCCAGATTGTCCAAAGTGTGACACCCCGAAGAAAATACCATTGCTAAGCAAAGAGGTTGGGTTGCTCCATTGGTTCCACCATTAGGATCCCCGGGTCAAAAACTTGCCGTTGCTCCACTAAGCCGGGGACATGCCAGACTCTTGCAGATGCCTTTGCATGGCTTGCATGCTCATCCAAACAAGCTACTTCCCATCCTATTATTGAATCCTCACCCCATCCTAAATGCTGAACTAGCGACATCATTCAAAACCACACCACTCGAGCCCTCCTATAGTCCCATAGGCAGTGTCATTATGTTTTCGGTAACCCGCACGCACCACATCTTATGTTTGACAGACCTCTAATGTTCACACACAATGCTAAGTTGTTTTGAAGAAGGAGCCACATGAACATCTTTATTGCACTGGACCATTCCCCCTTCCAAATCTCTGGGCCAAAACACTATGCCAGGGATCTAGGAAGGCCTACTTTGATCATGTGCTCCTACAGCTTCGAAGGTGTCAACTTGTCAGCAAACAGGGAACGACCCATTCATGGTTCATATCCAAAGAGTCCCTGCCCTTGTGCATTCGTCCATCTCCACATTTTGGGGTCCAAGTTGAGCTTATCCACTGTCTAGCCACAAAACCAAAACAACTGGTACCACTTTCCATAATGTATATGTGGATCCACCACCGGCCTCTTTGGGCTCATGTTGACCACCCTAACCAATTGTGCTTCTGCAAGCTATGGTAGAGGGATGAAGCTGACTATGTGAGGTGTAAGCAGACCCTCACTTGCCTCCAGATCCACTACATATTATATCGTACTTGCTATAACTACCCAGTCGCTAGTCTGCATATTGGTTGTGGCCAGACACCACCAAAAGACTTGAGCACTTGCACTCGAATGGACACTAAGATTTTAATGGCTGTTGTCACAACCCGATACAGGATACAGGATACAGGATACAGGATACAGAATACAGGATTCGGCCTATAAGATATACCTACAGGATATGCCTACAAGATATACCTATAGGATAAGGGTCACCATTTTTAACTAGTGACTAGATTAGTTCATGACCAGATTAGTTCTTAGAGTTGTGAGCATAAAAGCTCCGACTTAATTGTTGTAAATCAATTATTATCAACACCAGTCATTCTACGATCATTCTTGTTCCTTGTTCTTGTCTTGCTCCTTGTCTCCTACTCTCATCTTGATTCCTAGTTCCTTGTCCTACTCCTGCTCGTGAGTTCCTAGTTCCTTGTCCTGCTCACTTACCAGGTCCAGACATAGTAAGGATTGACATATTGAGAGCTCTTTCTAGATTCTATGGGTGGTGGTGCATGGCTGCTCCTGAGTTCCTAGTTCATGTCTGTTCCTGAGTTTGTAATTCCTTGTCTTGCTCCTGAGTTCCTAATTCCTGTCTTGCTCCTTGTCCTGCTCCTGAGTTCCTAGTTCCTGTCTTGCTCCTTGTTCTACTCTTGAGTTAAACTCCCTTGTATGCAAGTTGTAACTAAAATGGGCATGGCTATAGTCCCATTTCCTAATAATTAGCAATTTTAGCTATTTAATTAGCATTTTCTAATATTAAAGGAATATTCTTTAGAATATATGTTTGAAAAGAGAATATTCTTTAGAATATTCTATTTTGTATTCTACCCTTTAATAAATTATAGCATTCATTGAACAAAAATTAATAACATTATAAAAGTAGAAGGTATTAAATTATATAATATATTGCCTAATATAACAATTAAGGAAGAGCATAAGAGGTACATTATATAAATATTGATGTTGTTATTAAAATATTAATATTTAAATATAACATTATTAATTAAAAATTTGTAGTAGTAATAATATATATATAAAATCCTATAATAATATAGTCAATCTTCCATATCATTTTTTAAATTTATATAGTTAAGTATACAATTTGGTACTATTATTAAAGAGTTTATAATAATTATGAATATTAAATATATGATATTTTATAATTTTGTAATTGCTTTAAGCTTCAGAAAACATACATTCCCTTGCAGTTTTGTTAATCGTGACTTTATCAACGCTTCTTGACATCCACCCATATCGAATGGATTTAACATTTATAAAACATGCTGGGTCTTTTTGATTGGGAGACCATGTTTTCTCTAGGCATCCATTATATCTTTCGCTCTCCTTCTCGTGTCGCCTTTTTTGTGGTTTGAACCATGCAACCTTAACAATACTATTTTTTGTGATTACTTCAGGTGTGTCGATAATTTGACCCATCCAAATAGGCTGATTATATGACGCATCTGGAGTAATGAGAACCATCATTAGTTTTTGAAGATCCTGCAGCAATCAAAGTATGCTTTAGGTTTTTGGTTCCTTTGTCCAACAAAGTGTGGGGTTTGCACTTCCACATCACTACTGGCTTCTATGTCGTCTGTGCTCAGTGATGTCATTTCAATCTCCTCTCGCCACCTTGTTTTAGGCCAGAAAGGGTGTTGCAATTCTGTACTTGTGACAGTAGGCCCTTCCAACTCTCGAACAACAGTCTCCCAATAGTGACCACATGCTTATATAGTTCTGAGTAACCAGTTGCCTTATCAGAATTCTTTGGCATCGATTTTTGAACCCATGCCACATATTTTTTGATGCCATCAATAATAACCTCTTGTTCCTTGAGCTGGGCACTCAATGGAATAGGGTCTGGTTGTCCTTCTGGGAGAAGTGGCTTTCCATCCTCTCCACTTTTGAAGAGCATTAAGCCCTCTTTCGGTAACCACTCCTGCTCTGATGGCCGTAACTTGTACTGCATAATAGGTATACCATCTCGTATGGAGAAAAAGAATTGTAGCGGCACAAGGTGACCAACTAAAGAATCACTCCCTTCTTTTATATACTCCTTGAGAAATTTTTTGAAGTCTGGCACCTCAGTCACAAGCAAAGCACAACTTTTTTTGGAGATGCAATTTTCAAAAAGATTCATCATATGCGGTAAGGTAAGTGCACTTGTCCTTTTTGTAGAGTTGGAGACCTTGCTGAAGAACGCATCAATATCTTCATGAGTGTGACCAACCATAAGGAAACTGAGCGTGATTGTTTCAAACACACCTTTGGCAACAAGCATTGACAAGTATGCTAGCACATATCTAGAAAATAAAAGTAAGTATGAGCTTGAGAAACCCTTAAGTAAAATGATTTACCTATTTTTGTTCTCGCCTGCACAATTATCCATCTGTAAAAGCAAATGACGAGGAAGCTTATTTGATGTTGAGGACACATGTACACTATTTGAGCTAGATCCCTCCACTGAACCTGAACTCTCAACAGGGCCATCTTTTTTGTGCAGGGTTTGACAATGCCTCTCATATTCCCAAGTAGCCTCAAGTGCAGACGTGTTCATGAGAGCATTATGTAAAGGTTGAAGGTGTTGTTTCTTCACTTTGAGATCACTGATAGGACTTGTCTGTGAGTGGGCTTCAAGGTTTCTGAAACACATGGCTAACGACCCAATAGTGAAATTGGAGTCGCTAGACCAATGTGGAAGTGAAAAGTGTCCATATGACTCACAACCGTGTCCATGTGTTAGCACACCTGTCAATGAAATCGGAAGTTTCATGACATTTCCAAGGCACTTTGGTGTTGCAAAGAGCTTTGGAATGCTGGTCTTTGAATGATCCATCTTGTCATGGATCAAGCACAGGTACTCTGATGGGCGTGACACAGAAAGCATGCGGTGTGCATAGTACTGAGACCGGCAAGTTTGTTGTGCAATCATGTGGGCCTCCATCTTCTTTGAATGGCAGTGATCTCCACCAAGGTTTTTGCACAAGCCTCTGCAGCCTTCAATGATGTACAAGTGTCACACTTGGAAAAGCTAGAGTGTTTTGCAATCTCCACATCCTTAAAATGAGTATTCCATATGTTGTTGAAGGTACCAGTGCAGATTGCTTGGAGCCCCATCAAACTGAGGCACTTGTTCACATGTTCACACAGTTTCAATTGAGTGTAGATTGAAGGCAAAACCTTGAGATTTTCCCTGACCCCTGCATTTGTGGTTCGGCATCCTGTCTGCATTTGCTTCCACAAAAGCCTTGAGTATCTCTATGGCTGCCATGATGTGAGAGCGGGTTTTGACCAAGCGAGTGTTCCCATGAACTGAGGTTCGCGCTCCATCTAGCCACTCATCCCTCCGACGGTAGAACGTGGTCTTTGGGATCCCGTATATACTGTACCAAGCTTTGAAGCAGATGGCCACCTTATTAAATACCATGGATGTACTCTGATAACCTGTGTCCGAGGCCATTCCATCAATACACCCAGTTAGTGCAGCATATACAAACTCATGCCTTTGCTTTTGGGTGAGCATACGAAAGACATGTCTACATTGGGTAATTTCATTCCGGTCTGCCATCTGACAACACTTCTTCTTGCAACAGTCAATCGTGGAAATGCTCGTAACACTTTCGGAAGATGTAGGATCCATCTTTACCCTCTTGCTGAAACTTGCAGGGGAAGATCTACAACCCATGAATCGCCTTTTTCTTACAATAGGACCAATGCAAGGAACCTCTTCAAATATGAGTTGTTCTTCCGGGTTGTTATTATTGAAATCCAACCCAGAATATGTTGAACCATCTTGCCGTCTTAATTCAGATGTTCGCCACCTCACGAGGGATCCAGGATACAATGTGCCATTAGGTGAAACCTCTGTCACAACTACACCCACGAAGTCGGACCCTAGTTTCTCTTCTGACACTGCTTCCATTGGATTTATAGCTGTGATGATGCCTCTTCCGACTTCAATCTCACGAAGAAAGAGAATCACCTCATCCATCACAGCAGGCAAGCCATCATCTGGTAAACTCGTGCTACTATTTGTTTGTGACTCTGCATATTCTGTGTCAGCCTTGACTTCATCCAAATTCCACAATACAGGAGAACCCTCCTCAAATTCCATTCCCAGAACCTCAACATGCTTGTAAATGGTGTTCACCCATACGTACACACAAGATCCTTGGGCAATATTGTGACATGATGCATTATTATCTCGAACTTCCACAGTTCCAGTGCCAACTATCTCGTTGTTCCGAAGAAGACATACTTTATCTCCAGTATTAAACATATTGTCCTGCACATAAATAATTGTATTATTTATGATATCTGTTTATGCAATATTTCTAAGAAATCTGAATTACGGTTACTTAATAATATGCATATGCAATAATACATAATTATGTTTAGAGATAATATCTCATGTTTGATTAATACAACTGATGGGCGGGATTAATCCCGCCCACGAATCCCTCCGACGAGGAACGGTCGGCGGGATTAATCCCGCCGCCGACTCAACCCCTTCGGAGAGAGTCGGCGGGATTAATCCCGCCTTGGACTCCCTCCGACAAGGAAGAGCGGGATTAATCCCGCCGCCTCTTCCTCCTCGGGGGAGTCCGGCGGGATTAATCCCGCCGACTCTCTCCGACGAGGAAGGGAGTCGGCGGGATTAATCCCGCCGACCTCCTCCCGGAGAGAGTCGGCGGGATTAATCCCGCCGGACTCCCCCGAGGAGGAAGAGGCGGCGGGATTAATCCCGCCGGCTCTTCCTTGTCGGAGGGAGTCCAAGGCGGGATTAATCCCGCCCACAATTCTTACGACGGGGAATGGGTGGCGGGATTAAACCCGCACATAACTCTCTCCAAAACTATGATTTCAAAGAGATCTCGGGATAAATCCTGTCCCCAAATCCTTAAAACAGGGATGTGGTGGCGAGATTAATCCCGCCACCCCTTCCCTGCCTCCTAAAATGGTTGGCGGGATTAATCCCGCCGACAACTCTTTCTAATAAATTCTGGTAACTCTTCATCAGTTGAGAAGGTTATCGGCGGGATTAATCCCGCCACTCTTTTTCAGTGGCGGAGAAGCATTGCCCGAGAGATGGTGGCGGGATTAATCCCGCCACCTCTTCGAAGAGGCGAAAAAGAAATGGCCGGATTAATCCCGCCGCCCGGTTAACCTAGAATATTAAGTTAAAAGGATATTTAAACGGGATAAATCCCTAACGGAATATATTATAATCCTAATGCATTCCTAAACCCCTAAATTGTAATTTTAAGAGAGAATGTAAGAGAGTGAATCTTTATAAGTATTTTTAAATTTGTTTATAATACTTACTTGTAAACAGCACTGAAGGCGCCGTGCTTTCCTATAAAGAATAGCACCCAATTTAATCTCGCTCCTGAGATGATCACTATGAAGAAAAAAGAAGATCTAAAGAGTGAAAAATACAGAAATGAAGAAACCCTTGCCGGAGAAAGAACCAGATCTGAATTTGAGTGGGAAATTAAATGCATTTTCAAATTTACATGTCAGACCGACAATACATATGTCAGAAATTCAAATTTTTTAAAAAGAACAGAAAATAAAATTTAAGATGAGTTGACACAAATATCCGACACTCTGACATATATACTCTCCAGTTCCAATGAGTATTTTAAAATTGCATTTAATGTTATTCAAGTGATTCAAGCTGTTTAATATTACGAAATTTTAGACTATATTCTACATTCTTAGTATTCAAGTATATTTATATTATATATATATATAAATATATACTTATACAATAAATAAATTGATATATTATTATGTATCATTTAAAATATATTCATAGTCTGTTTATTATTATTTTCTTAATTACTCGAGTATTTAGTTTTCATTTCCTAGTATCAATGGGATATTCTTTAATATTTTATTAATATTTGAAGAATATTCTAATATTAAACCTGATTATCATAATTAAATTAGTCTTGTTCTTAATTATTGCAGTAATTATTCTACATTTGTATATATTAATGGGATTTTCTCAATTAATTTGTTATTATTTCAAGAATATTCATGTGTTAAACCTTATTATCAATATTAAATTAATACACACTATGAACATATTTTAAATTATACATAATACATCATTTTATCTAATATATAGTCATATATAGTTTTAATAATATATATATTAATATCATTTCCTTAATTACTTGAGTAATTAATCTTCTTTATATTAATGGGATATTCTTTATTTTTTCTTATTATTCCAAGAATATTCCAATATTAAACATGATTATGATAATTAATTTAGTTAATTATTTGAGTACTTAATTTACATTTGTATATATTAATGGGATTTTCTCAATTAATTTCTTATTATTTCAAGAATATTTCAATGTTAAACCTTTTTATCAATATTAAATTAATATATATTATTAAAACTATATATGGCTATATATTAGATAAAATCATATATTATTATGTATAATTTAAAATATGTTCATAGTGTGTTTATTAATATTATTTTCTTAATTATTCGATGTTTGTTTTGCACACATATATAAACACAATCATAAATTTACACACGCATTACAAGAACTTACAAAAACACATATGCACACACATGCACAACCCTAAACCAAACTGAAGAAATATGTTGCTTCTTTATTGAAAACATCATGTTCAACGCATGTATGATATATGTACTCAATCTGTGTGTATGTAACACATTGAATTTACATGTGTAATATTTATATTAAGCTTGTTGGGAGCAAACCCTAAACCCTAAACCCTAAACCCTGTGTATACATGTGTGTACAAAAATAATTTTTCAACACTCTCTCTTCACACCATGCATGATCCATCCTAAACCCTAAACCCTAAACCCTAATATGTAACACAATGAATTTACTCATGTAATATGTATGTATGTCTGTGTGTATACACGTGTGTATGTATATATGTGTACTCTGTATGTATATATGTGTACTTTCTGTCTTCTCTCATACATACACACCATGCATGATCCATGTTAATATGTACTGTCTCTCTTCTCTCAAACATACACACCATGCATGATCTATAATATGTACTCGGTCTCTCTAATATTATGTACTAATATGTATGTATGTCTGTGTGTATAATACACACCATGCATGATCCATAATATGTACTGTCTCTCTTCTCTCATATACTATGTATGTATATCTGTGTATAATATGTGTAAGTATATATGTGTACTAATATATGCAATGTGTACAAAAATAATTTTTCAACACTCTCTCTTCTCTCATACATACACACCATGCATGATCCATCCTAAATCCAAAACCCTAAACCCTAAACCCTAAACCCATGTAATATGTATGTATGTCTGTGTGTATACACGTGTGTATGTATATATTATGTGTATTAATATATGCAATGTGTATGTATGTATTGATACACATGAAACTTTAACACTCTCATGGACACACACATGTTAAATCCCTGCATGATTTATATTTTTGGGGTGTATGTGATACACCCACGCACACGCACGCGCTAATAATATAATGAAAGAATATTCGTTTAGGGCGAATCTATATTTTATTCTTTTTAGGGTTTAAGTATATTCTCAGAAGGAATATTCTATTAGGGTTAATATATATATTTAATTCCTTTAGGGTTTAGGTATATTCTTAGGGTTTCAAGAGGCGGCGGCTGTGAAATCGGCGGCGGCGGCTGTGCACACAGGTGAGATCTGTGTGTGTGTGTGTGTATGTATGTATATATGTATAGGAGTGTGCGTATAAATTTATTTATTAGTTTTATCTCTCGCACACACACGCACACTCCTGTGTATGTATATGTGTGTGTGGGTGTGTGTTTGTTTATCTGTATGATTTTATTTGTTTCGCTCACACACGCATACACACGATATACATATACACATATATATATATACCTATATACATATATACATACATATATTATGTGTACCAGTATCTGTAAATTTTTTTTATTGATCTATCTCTCCCACACACACGCACACTGCTTTACACACACACACACACACACACACACACACACACACACACATATATATATATATAATAATGCATATTAACAAATAGTATACAACACTAGTTTATATATATGCTTATATATTCATATGGGTTATATATCTATATACACACATATATATGTGTGTGTTTATCTGTATAATTTTATTTATTTATTAGTTTTATCTCTCGCACACACACGCACACTCCTGTGTATGTATGTGTGTGTGTGTGTGTGTTTGTTTATCTGTATGATTTTATTTGTTTCGCTCACACACGCATACACACAATATACATATACACATATATATACCTATATACATATATACATACATACAACACTAGTTTATATATATGCTTATATATTCACAGACTCTCTCTCTTTCTCTATGGATTATATATCTATATACACACATATATATGTGTGTGTTTATCTGTATAATTTTATTTATTTATTAGTTTTATCTTTCGCACACACACGCACACTCCTGTGTATATATATGTGTGTGTGTGTGTTTGTTTATCTGTATGATTTTATTTGTTTCGCTCACACGCATACACACGATATACATATACACACATATATATACCTATGTACACACATTATATGTGTACCAGTACTGTATAATTTTATTTATTTATCTATCTCTTGCACACACACGTACACTCCTATACATACATACATATATATATATATATATATATATATATATATATATATACACACACACATATATATGTGTGTGTTTTATCTGTATAATTTTTTTATTTATTAATTTTATCTCTCGCACACACGCTAAGCCCTCGAGCGGCGGGATTAATCCGCGCCGAGGCCCTTCACGCAGGCTATGGCGGCGGGATTAATCCCGCCGCTCTACGACAAACCGAAGAGCGGCGGGATTAATCCCGCCGCCCATGGCCTGCGTGAGGGCCTCGGCGGCGGGATTAATCCCGCCGCTCACCCATGCCCTGCGCGGAATGCGGCGGGATTTATCTCGCCGGCAATGGCCTGTGTGAAGGCCCTAATGGGCGGGATTAATCCCGCGGATTCCGCGCAGGGCATTTACAGGGGATGGGCGGCGGGATTAATCCCGCCGCTCATGAGGCTAACCGAAGAGCCTGCATGAAAGATCCTGCACGGAAGGCTAACCGAAGAGCCTGCATGACATGTCCTGCGCGTAAGGCGGCGGGATTAATCCCGCCGCCCAGGGAATTCACGCAGGACATGAACGGCGGGATTAATCCGGCCCCACGCTCATGCCCTTCGCGGAGGGCGGCGGGATTAATCCCGCCGCTCAGGCACTTCCGCAGGATATAAGCGGCGGGATTAATCCCGCCCCCACCCATCCCTGTTCAAAATCGCAGCCAATATATATGTGTGAGCGCATGATTTACGAAGGGCGGCGGGATTAGTCTCTCCGAACCTTCATTACCCGGTGGCGGGATTAATCCCGCCACCCTTCTTTTTTCCTCCATTGGTATGTTGAATCAATCCCGACTAACTCTGTCTGAGACGGAGAAGGTTTACAAAATACCAATGGAATGGTGGTGGGATTAATTTCACCATCCCTTACATGGTGGGCGGGATTAATCCCGCCGCGTACGCATGCCCTGCACGGAATCGGGCGGGATTTATCCCGCCGCCATTGGCCTGCCTGAAGGGCCTAGGCGGCGGGATTAATCCCGCAAGATTTCGCACAGGGCATTGCGTTCGGCGGGATTAATCCCGCCGACTAAGGCCCGAGTGAAGGGCCTGGGAGGCGGGATTAATCTCGCCGGACGCCAATTGCCCTGCGGAATCGGGCGGGATTTATCCCGCCGCCATTGGCCTGCCTGAAGTGCCTAGGCGCGGGATTAATCCCGCCCGATTCCGCGCAGGGAATTGGCGTCCGGCGGGATTAATCCCGCCGCATAGGGACCGAGTGAAGGCCCTGGGCGGCGGGATTAATCCCGCCGAGTCTTCAATGCCTGTTGGAGAAATGAATCTCGCCACCCTTCCTTTTTCCTCCATTGGTGAGTTGGACCAACGTAGAAGGTTTACAACATACCAATGGAGGAATTGGGAAGGGTGGGGAAATTCATTTAACCATCACTTACATGGTGGGCGAGATTAATCCCGCCCCTTTCTGGAGTCACTGAAGGGGTGTGAGAAATAAATCCTGCCCAGTTCTCTCTGAACCGAGAAGGGTGGCAAGATTAATTCCGCACTCCCGTTCAAGGCCTCCAGAAAGGTGGCGAGATTAATCCCGCCCACTCTTTCAGGAGGCATTGAAGGGTGGCGAGATTAATCCCGCCGCACCTTCCATGTGAATATATATGTGTATTAGTATATATAAGTTGCATATCTCATTTTATTTACTTTTATCATCTTATCATAATATTTCGAGTAAAAGCTAGGAATCTATGTAAAACTGTCCAGAGCTCACATTTGTGGTGGTTCTAAAACGAAATGTTATCTTTCTTTTGCACTAACACAAATGTGAGCTTCGGACAGTTAATTACGTCTACTTCTCTCTGTGTATTATTTTTGTATATTCGGGTTTATACAAGTGTGTGTGCGTTTTTATATAATTTATTTATAGTGTATTATTTTGCAGAAGGACGATTTGATCAAACAAGGAGATCGAGTCATTAGTATGGAGTCGTCGTCAAATTCTGGGTAAGAATTAAAATAAAATCTGTTATACTCGGATACTTGAACTAATCATTTTTGTATTCAGATGTGGAATTGAGGTGACATTAAAGACAAGAGCAGGAGAAGAGATGGGCAGGGGGATTCTGGAATCAACTTGGCCATATTTTAAGATAAATGGGAAGCGCATTGGAGCAACCATGGCTGCTGTCAAATTAACCTCTGTCACATCTCATGGACAAGCAAAACAATGGAAAGTAGATTCGCTAGTCAAGCACCCGAAAGCAGGCTGCGAACCCAGATTGGACGATGCTCGACACATATGCCTTGTTCCATCCAATGTCACGTTCTCGGATCCAGAGGTCGTCAGTTACAACATTAATTTCGGGTGGTTTTGTCGACTTGTGGATA
This sequence comes from Selaginella tamariscina, assembly GCA_003024785.1. Taxonomy (NCBI): domain Eukaryota; kingdom Viridiplantae; phylum Streptophyta; class Lycopodiopsida; order Selaginellales; family Selaginellaceae; genus Selaginella; species Selaginella tamariscina. Next base: position 73,603 of record PUQB01000915.1, read on the forward strand.
ATGACGTTCACGTGTTCACTAATGATGTTGACCTTGGAGTTCTTCTTCAACTCAACGAAAGCCCATCTATGGAGGGGATCCATCTGGATGTCTACTTCGAAAATCTTCAGACTCATCGAGTAGGTGTATTGTCAGGAGATATTGCTTCACAATACAGAAAATCAGCAAGTGAGCAATCTTCCCTCTTCACATTGAAGAAGAACACAGCGACATCATAATGGAGATTGAGAGGGTGGCTCGGTCTCAGGTTCTCTACAGATCACGTTTTTGCTTAGGGAGCTTTGGGAGCTGGAAGAGTGTAC
>PUQB01000916.1:0-73747 GCA_003024785.1 Selaginella tamariscina
AGGATATCAGTCGACCACTAGTTTCAACCTTCAATTATGTGGAGATGCCATCGGTTGGGCTAGTAAATGGTAGTGTGTTATAGCACTCTCGTCTGTTGAAGATGAATATATTGCCCTGACTACAAGCTATAAGGAGGTTGTGTGGCTAAAGCGATTGATGGAGGATCTTGAAAATCATCAACTTGGGCCAATTGTTGGATGGTGCAACAACTAGAGTAACATTGCCATGACTCATAACCTAGTGTTTCATGGTCATAGTAAGCACATCCTCATCTAGTTCCATTATGTACGGGAACAAGTCGATGTAGGAGTGATATAGATTGGCTACATGCTTACAAAGGAGATGCTCACTGACATCTTCACTAAGCCACTGGGCCCTAACAAGTGCATTCGAAGTCAAGTTGGTAGTAAGGTATTTGCATGTTATACTATAAGTACTGCCGAAGCATTCATATTTGCACAAATTGATACAGCTTCTTAGAAACCCCAAGTTCTTCAGCCTTTCGCTTTGGCTTTCCTTTGCAATCAATTGTTATGTGGCCTGCCTGACTGCAAAGAAAGCACTTGTCCTATTGCACAAGAGTATTTACCACCAAGGCAAACATAATCATTCAGCATCTAGTCCGAATAAACAATGCCAAGTGTTTATCTATAATGAAAATATTTGTTATAAAAACATTATTATTATTATTATTATAGTCTTGACACTTAATAATTAATATTCTAATGATTTAATTAATATTTATAATTTTTATTGAAGAAGTATTCTTTTAAAATATTTTATATTTAAAGAAAAAGGTAAATTTTAAGAAATATATTATGTTTTTTTAAATTCTTCTCAACCCCAAAATATATGCATTTTATTATAGTTTGATCAAACTGTGACGTTTTTACTTCACTTGGTTAAGGCCAAAAATGTCATGTAGAAAATGTAGACAACTACTAGTGTTAAAGAGGAAACACATAAAGAAAGGCAGTCTCCTGTACTATAAATGTAAGTCTACGATGTTTGTGTATTGTATTTGTTTTTGTTTACAAACGACATGTCTTATGGTTGCTCTTGTAATGTTTTGAAAACTTACATAATATAAAAATATTATAATAAAAATTAGAAAGTTAAGATCGACCTTGTAAAAAGGTTCTTGTATAACATAATAATAATCTTGATTTAACAATGTATGGGGCATTAGGCATTTCATAAGTAAATAATTCTGTTTGTAAAGTCTTAATTTGTTAGACTAATAATACAAACTTAATTTTTAGACTTATAAATAAAATAAATTATTAGAACAACACGTAATTAAATGTAAATGAATGAGATCATATATAATTAAAATGTTATTAAATATTAATTACATACACACTCTATGGCAAGACAATCACAATCACATTAATGAGTTCAGAAACTGTGGTTTATTGATTTTATAATTAGTTGATTTTATGAACAGTATTATGATATAAATAAGAAAGTTCATTATTGATTAATAATAAAATTCTCCACATAATTAAAACAAACTAGATTGATAATAATTTTAAATGTTATAGTAAAATTGTTATAGTGCTCAATATATGAGGCATACAAAGTTAAGAATGCATTTTGAATATATGAAACTAGATGGATATATAAGAACCCAGAGCTTTTAATTTTAACAACGTATACGAGATAAGTGTAAAATTTAAAATTACTTTTACATGCATCAAATATGTAAAGAGAAAATAAAATTTTAAGTTCACATTATATAATTATTAACAACGTTAAATTATACTATATTTTAATGGTTATTATTTTACACGTGTACACACACATGTATACATGCATATATGTCTTTGCGTGTGCATAAACATATTGTACATACCTTTTTGAGTATAAATAAATTATATATAGAGAAAAACTATATTCTATGTATGTATGTATTTATAAATATTAAAACTTTATATTATAATTATATTATAAAAATTTAAATTGGTAGCTTCATAAATTTAATTTATATATTAAAAAATAAATGATGCTACTATTAATGATATAAATAAAGTTTATTAAGTTTATTTTTGTATACAAGTACTTAAAATTTTAACTTTGATTATTTTAAATGCTAAAATGAAGTTTTAAGTATGTGTATAAACAATGTAAAATAAATATATGCTGATTATTTATTACAAATATATGTCAATCATACTTATTACAATTAATCAAATTAATATTTATAAATATATACATATGTATATTAGACACATATGTAATATATATAAGTCTTAAATTAATAACAAATCTTTTTTGTATCTATGTACACACAGGCACGTTCGTGCACGCGCGCACACACACCACAAACTTAAAAATATGAATTATAAAAGCTTGAAGAGCTTTTTTATTTAATTTAATTTTTAATTCTCTATTTTTGAATATTAAAATTTTGCAATATCAAACTATGCTATAATTGAATGTTATAATTAGTGGTGAGGCAACAAAATAAGACAGTATGGAAATGCAGCTTTTTTAATTTATGAATGAGATCATGTGTGTGTGTGTGTGTGTGTCTATATATACACACACACGTCAAAATCGTCAAGAGTAAGTAGATTAGACGTTTTAACACTGTTATTTTAGACAGTAGTTAGTGATGGTTCTCTGTCTAGTTATGTGTTTTAACCACTGTGATTTGATCACTGCGTTTATTAAACCTTACATTAATACATAGAGAAGTTTATTTTTCAAATATACGTTTATGAGATTATTAGAATGTGAAATGCCATTTGTATTAGTAAAAGCTGTTTAATAATTTGTAACTTTAATATTAATAACATTTTAATTTTAATTTAATTTTTTATAGACACAGTAATAACCCATTATATATATTATAATTGTTTTACATGTAAATCAGAAACTTAATATATATCTTATTTGAATTGCTTAAAATTTTATTTTTAATTTTCAAAATATCATTTAAGACATAAGACTCATAAAAAAATTAGAAGTATACTAATAATATATTATATTTAAGATGATGACATATTAAATTTGATTTATATAATATATGAGAATTTGCCTTATACAGGTAATACCTGTAGATTGTATCTACACTCATATACACTACATATATAATACACATAGGCCGGACCTCTAGCTTTCAGGTATGCGTGTGTGTTTGTGTGTGTGTGTGTGTGAAGAGAGAGAGATAATAGTGTTTATTTTAACTTTTTATTATTTAATATTATGTAGATTTCTAAGCATGTCTGTGTTATTTATTGTTAAAATGTTTCTGACTAAGCTCACGTGTAATGGGACGAAGATTCCCAGAATATTCCATGCACGTTGTTAATAGTTATATTTATAATAATTAAGTATTAATATCATTAGTTTGACTATGACTTATATGCTTTTATGAAAATGCGTATTAGTTCCTAGAGTTCCTCATCGCTATCGTAGAATATACATATACATACATGTGTGTGTGTGTGTGCACGTGTGCTGTGTGTGTATATATATATTAGTCGCATTTCCAGGAAGAAGGAACTCTAGCTTCTATGGACTGTAGTTACTACGTAAAATTCAGCAACGAGATCCAGTCTCGGGTTTATATTTAAATACACACATACATGTGTGTGTGTGTTGGTTTTGAGTATAACATCAGTGTGCAAGACATATTGGCGCTACGGTTACTTCTTCAGTGATATCCTCTAAGCTCTCACCCTTAAAGTTTGCCCTTAATTAATTAAGTTTTAATTGGGAGCTCTCCCTTGCTTAGCTTAATGGTGATCTAATTTTCTAATAAAATGCCATATATTTTATATTTAAAATTGAAATAAAAATATTTAAAAATACAATTTTGAATAACGTTTATTACTTAATGAAATTCAAACTTCATTATTTATAATCGTTTGTTTTAAATTTTAATTTATAACATAGACACACACACATATAAACTATCTTAATCACTTAAATTATTAATTTAATTAATTATTAACATAATATTGAAGTTTTTTATTGTTAAGGCCGCCTTACATATGTATGCATGCATCTATGACATTTGTTACTTGATTTAGAGAGGAATGATTTCTTGTACTTATATAAACACATTTGTACAACGTGAATAAATATCTTTAAAATATTAAAATAAAGACAAAAGAATATATCTGATACATACTGCATCAAATAATATTTATTTAAGGGTACAACGTATAAAGTTAACTAATCCTTGAAAGTAATTTTAAAAGTTTAAAATAAAGGATAATTTTGATAAAAGAATATACCCGGTATATATTGCGTAGGGCCTCCTTGGGAAATATGATAAAAAAAAGAGTTTAAAAAATGTTTTAGAGAACTTGAATCGTTTTTTATTGGAAAGGATAAATACGGTTCAGAAATCCTTCGTCTTCTTCTGATTAATAATCGAGAAACTCGAAGTTGTGACTTATAAAAAGTCTGTACAAATAAATTAGTAAAACTTAATAATTTATGTTAATATATTTATAAGTTGATGTACTTTTTAATCTTTGTTTAGTTAATATTTTTATTTATATAGAATTGGAGTCCCATTACGTCTGCACTTATTTATGTATTATTTAATTATATATAAATATTATGTAAGGGAAAGTATTATCTAATAAGTATGCGAGCATTACTTGATTTACCGTTTTATAAATAATTTCTCATATATTTACATTGTTAAAAAAGTAATTGGATTGAGATAGTCCGTTTGTCCATTTATTTTAGAGATTATTGCTTGGTTCAGAACATATTTTGAATTAATATATTTATTACTAAATCCTAATAAATATATAAAACTTTAAAATCTAAATTGATGTAGTTTATTATTTTCAATATTGGTGCTAAGTTTGTGTTTTATTGCTTGTTTATGTTTATATCCATACATTTACGGGTATATAAATTACATGCTGCAGTTATGTATTCTTAATTAGAATTTATGCAGCATGTAAACACATGTACATTTACACTAATATAATTGAATTTAACTTTTGTATTGTCTTAAACTTAATGAGGTGGAGAGCTTTGCAGTTAGGAATTCTTAAACATGAACAATGCATCATCAGGTTTATCTGTAGGAACAAGAGTCTAGATTCATGAAATGTGATGAAGTTCAATTCCTTGCCACCTATATATAATATATATATATAGAGAGAGAGAGAGAGAGAGAGAGAGAGAGAGAGCATGCATATATTTGTTACCTGTTCTGTCTTTTTCCATTGCTGAGTTCAAGCTTTAATCTTTAAATATTTAGCTTTCCAAAATCACAATGGCAGAGAGCACATAAGGATTTATTAAAGTAAAATATTTAAAATGATAATAAAATCACTAGAAATAGTCTTATATAGAAAAATCCAAATGTTTATTTATCAAGGTTATTTGAATATATAATACATCTTTATACACATGAAATATCATATGTCTTAATGTTTGGCTAATACATTTATAAACTTTTGACAATCAATGTAATATGCATACAAATCAACTTATTATCAATTAAACAAGTTTAACTTGTCAAAAATGACTCCATGGCCCAATGGATAAGGCGCTGGTCTACGAAACCAGAGATTCTGGGTTCGATCCCAGTGGAGTCGATTCTCTAATATTTTACAATGTAGTCCATGTAGTTAAATAATTTAAGTGATTAAGATAGTTATATATATATATATTATATATTAATAATTGTATTTCAAAATCGTTAATTAAAATTTAAAACAAAAGATTATAACTTTGAATTTCATTAACTACTAATAAATGTTATATATTTGGGTATTTTTATCAATTTATGAATATAAAATATATGATATTTTATTAAAAATTAGGTTAAACAAGGGACATTTAATTATATATACATCCATACTACATTCAAACCTCAAAAGTATATAATTTTGATTCTATTTTTAACTTCAAAAAACTTCTTGTATTATTTGTCCATCAGCATCATTTGCATATATGTGTGTGGGACTGTTTCTCCAATATTGGTTTGTATTGTAATAATATAACGTAAATTGTAATAATACAATATGATTTATGTTTAATTGTATTAATTATAGATAATTAGAGTTAACATAATGCATGCCATCAGCAAGAACCCTAAACAAGGAAGTTAAATTTTAAACACATTAAAAACGATTCCACTGGGGATCGAACCCAGAATCTCTGGTTTCGTAGGCCAGCGCCTTATGGAGTCATCCACAAAGAAATAAAACTTATTTAATTAAGAATAAAGTTAAATTCGTCAGTAACATAAAGCTTATAAATGTATATCTAAACACTTATTAAGTAAGGTTTATTATAACGTTATTATTTTAATTATACACGCTTCCCCATTAACCCTAGATCTGCCCGGCTCGGACGATGCAGCAATATCTGTCTCTCTCGGATTCAAACGCTGTATACTATGTTATGGGTACGTCTGACACACAACACACACATACAGAGACATACAGAGGAGTGTAGATAATATAATACAATGTAGTTGGAGTATATTAACCAATTTCGATTTTGTAGATAATATATAAATGTACGCAGACACGATATAAGATAATAGATATGTACCCTTTACAGAGTATATGCGTTTACTTACAAAGAGTATATACGTTTATAGACGGTTAGGATTTAATATTCTTAGACGGCTAGGATTGGATGGAGTTCATAAGACTTTAAACTCTATAAGTTTTTGAGCGGGAATTGTGGTTTTAGGGTCGCTTTGCAATTGCGTCGCGTGCGTGCGCCTTGGGATTGCGCTCCTGGGGAATCACAAGGTAAGTCTTTCCTAGCTTCTGATACACAGGGACAGCGATTCTTCAATGCTCTTACTTAAAATTTGTATACAAAGTTGCATTTTTATTCGACTTTTCTGTCTTCGATACATTGTTTACTTAAAATCTGCATCTTTTTCCTTTACCGTTTCATTTTCATAGTTTCCGAACTTAAATTCTGCATATTTCCTTTAGTATCTCACTCAAAGTTGCATTTTTAATCGGTATTGACTCATCTTTATGAAAATACACTTGTTAATATTGATAACTTAGTTTTTACAGGATGGAGTTCATTTCATTTGGGTACCTGTTGTTTTTGTAAGCTCCGCTTTGTTCTGGACCTCAGGTCAGGGTTTAATGTGCTTAAAGATATCTGTTTTGGTATTAACGTAGGAGTGAGCGAGCCGAAAACGGACGGGACATCATAGAGGTAGGTTTTAAAGGTTAATTTTAGCATTTTATAATAAATGTAAACAGACGTGTAAAACTGCCACGGACGAATGGAAGAAGTTACCTGATAATCAAAAGGACTTCTACGGTGTACAAGGATCTAAACTGGTAAGAGGATGTTTACATTAAGCTCTTCTACTGTTTGCGTCTAATGTATGTGTCGGTTTATCTGTGTGTGTGTGTGGCCTCCGGAAAACCGAAAGATGGCAGAAGGTCAAGGAAGAGATGCGGATGACTCTCTGGAATCACTTGGGAAAGAGTTAAGAATCCCTGTAAAGGTATGTATATACGTGAAAAGACAGATAATGCCGTCCAACATAAATGTACTTAATAACAATCATTTAGGTTCTTACTTACAGTGAGTGTGTGTGTGTGTGTCTCACAGATGAATAAGTTTTAATTACCTTAGAGGTTATAATATGGATTAATGGATTGAGTGTTTGTATGTTGTATGTTCTACCACAGCTTGAAGTCGGAGATGTTCTAGAGAAAAGACAGATAATGCCGTCCAGCATAAATATGGATGTTAAACTGGTTAAGGACATAAAGGTACTTAATAACAATCATTTAGGTTCTTACTTACAGTGTGTGTGTGTGTGTGTGTGTGTGTGTGTGTGTGTGTGTGTGTCTCACAGATGAATAAGTTTTAATTACCTTAGAGGTTATAATATGGATTAATGGATTGAGTTATACAGGAAGTCCAGGGATCAAGGAAGGACTGGTTGCAGGTTTCAAACGCCATTGTTGCTAAGATCCTTCATCTGGTATGACCATTAGTGAATTCGTATGTGTTTAGGGCATTAGAACCAATTAAATGGTTACCACTTAAATGGCTAATGAGATGTTTGTTGTAGGTTGATATTTTCAACCAGAAGCTGCATGTAGAGATCAATGACGCAATAACCTTCCAAACTAAGATTAGAAAGTGCCAGGAAACCTTTGATAAGCAAGGGGGGGATCCAAAACCAGTGGACTGTGAACCTGTGGTTAGAGACATTGAACAGTTCATCGCGGTAATGTCATGTGTAAGTAATTCATAGTGTCTTGATACGTTCTTTTTTAAGTGCAGAATGTTACGGACATGGAGGAATTTATTATTGATCCCGCAGGCATTGTCATTGCCATTTGCGACGAGTACAGGTTTGTTTGTTACATTTTTCAAGAGTGTTAATTAATCTTAAATTTTGTTTTGTTAGGCAACTATGTTGGCAAAACTAACAAGTTAAAGACGCTAGACTCATCCATGGAAATCTTTACCGAGGTGTGTCGGGAGAACAAAAACATTATTCAAGCGGTTCACGAGAAGTAAGATATAGAAATATATATTATATGTGTGTGTGTGTGTGTGTGTGTGTGTGTTAATACAGAGTACATAACTATTGATTTTTTATTATTTTAGGTACCCTGATGTTCAATTTTTCCGGTTAAATTGCATGTCCAATCATTGGTTTTATACGGAGACGGATACGGATACGGATACTGATGAGGAAGAGTCGGATTGTCCTTGTTGTAGGTATGTTTGAAATACATGCGTACTTTTACAATTACATAACATGCGTGTTCGTTGAATGTTGAATAAGTATTATGAGCTCCTATTTATGTCTACTGAATAATCCAGGAAGAGAAATCGAAAAAAGATACAGATATCTATTCTGATATATTATGTGTAGTTCGGTATATATATATATATATATATATAGAGAGAGAGAGAGAGAGAGAGAGAGAGAGAGAGAGAGAGAGAGAGAGAGAGAGAGAGAGAGAGAGAGATGTGTGTGTGTGTGTCCGCACACCATATGGATATATATGAATTCTACGGTGGAAGTTACTAAGCAAGCTAAGACTGAGATGAAAGTTATGGAACCTGAGGCATTCGGAGGAATCAAGAACAAATATGGAGTGTGCATTATCAACAGCGAGCTTAACACAAGGATATAGGGCCAGTGAGGAGTTTAAGGCGGGTCAACGTGATTAACGTCCCAGGGGATTGCACCATGCCCACATGTCTACAGTCTTCCTACCAGATCTATGGTCCAGGATTCAAGCCCCACGCTGCTATTTCACGATCTTCAATTGTACATGTGGTACGTCTAATATTATTATGCAACGTATACATATGGAGGATACACCTCTCTCTCTCTCTCTCTCTTATATATATATATATATATATATATATATATGCGCACATACATATTTCTGTATCCACCACCTAATGCATATCTTGTTTGACACTGTTGTGTATATGCATGACATACACACACACTAATTTGTAGACTTTGTCTTATATACAAGGAGGATATCAACCATAGCTGTGAGTAGAATATGTGCTCTTCTTTAGATATCTCAATTTTGTTTCTAATGCAGGTTGCCATAACGAGCTTTTCATAAAGACTATGCTCTTATAGAACTTGTTCTTTGGCAACATACGCTTGTGTGCCGGCGGAATCCAGTATATTATACACGTATACAGGTTCGGACATATGTATATTTATGCATACACACCATATATATGTGCACATGATATATAGGCTAGAGACAAAGTAATGGGACACCATATATATGTGCACATGATATATAGGCTAGAGACAAAGTAATGGGACGGGACAAAGCATTATTCATCAACATAGTATATAACGCTTTGCACATATTCAGGTCTATCAGAATGACGTAATGCCAAACTACGGTTGGGCATTGCTTTGGTAGACTTACACACGTATTCTTTACATTTCTCATTTCATCATTGTAGATCACACTCTATACATTGTTTGTTTGGTTCAGAAGTTTAGCATACATAGATGATGAAGCAAATGCCGACAAAGGGCATTTGCGAAAAACAAACCTTTCATTCAGTAAAGCCTTATTACAATGACAAATGCCTAGGAAGGGCATTTCCTACAAACAAACACTCAAACAAAAACACTTATGTCTGCTAATGACTTCTTTGAGGCGCTTGATTTCCCCATTGTTAACCTGGAAAGCCTTCTCAAGAACAGCATCCATAATGGCTGGGTTTGATGCCTTTGCCCGGGATGATCTCACTGTCACTAGTTAAATTTTATTAAACTTAATAACAGTTTAACATTATAATATTAAAAGACTAAATATATAATATATGTATTCTAGAGCATAGATTTTCATACATATACAATGTGTATATAATCCATTTTAGTCATTAATTTAGAAACCAAGTCACTAAATTAGAAAGCTACACTATAAAAATTTTAAGGTTATATATGTAAATATAAAACTTGTAGGGTATATATCTAAATATGATAAAATTTTAAAGATATAAATGTAATTTTTCTTTTATTTAAAACTTTATATAACCATGTTTAATATATATTTATGTTTATGCTGATATTATTTTGTTGGAAATTAGAATGAGAAGTAAAATTAATTAAATACATATATTTAATGCATTATAAATAAATAAATAAATAAATACACACACACACACACACACACATATATATATATGCTTTTTATTATGTATATATAAACTGGTTTAGACATATTTGAAAAATGGATTGTTCCAAACTCACACGAAATGGATACTTACTTATAGAGTAGATAATGCAAATGAGCTTGTGTATATATGTATTATTTTTTTTAATAAGTAGCCCTTATTTATAATTATTTTCAAATTTTGTAACGCTAAATATACGATAAAGATGATGTATTTTCTTTTATAGAATTATTATAATTGCATTGCAAATGTTTTAAAATTTTGTAGCGCTTAATATACAATAAACATGGATTTTCTTCTATACCAAATTTTATAATTGCATTGGAAATGTTCACTCACTAATTCTTTTTTTTTTTTTATCTTTAACAGAATATCAGTATAGGTTTCTTATCTCGCATTAAGAATCTTCATCTTAAGTTTAAAAACTAAATAATTATAAATTGTTTATTTCTAAATACTTTTATTTGAAGTTAAAGAAGCAACTATTATACGAGTTCCATTAACACATGTATTTGTGTTTGTGGTGTATACTGTACCCATGTATTTACATGTTGAGCTTATATAAGTATTTATCTAAATGACGAGTTTTTTCAAATCAATAAAGTTTGTTTATACTGATGTGTGTATATATAGATATATAAAACACATTTTAAGTCAAACGCACACACAACACAAACACTTGATTACCTTAAACACGTAAATTTTTGGATATGAATGTTATTAATTAATATTTCCTTTCAATAAATAGGTTTTAATATATGAATTTTTTCTCACGATTATATTATAATATATTGATATATTTTATAATGTATAAGGCACTCTCTTTTGAACTGAGATTGATCTCTAACATTAACATTAATTAATACCTTATACATAAGGATATCTTAGCCGTCGTGCTAGATGCAAGAACACGGAGCAACAGGGAGATCCTCGTTGAACAACTGCATGAAAATCTTCACTTGCACAGTTGAATGTAAATGTGGTGGCTCAAATTGTTTTTGGTGGTTTGATTATGGTGCCAGGCACCATATGACTATTAGAAAGACCTGGTTTAGTAGCCTTACCTTGCAGACCACATCACAAGCAATCAAGCCTGCCAACAGGGACATACTTGCTATTGTGGAATAGGAGATATCTTTATATCTTCATTGCAAACTACAATTAGGGGAGTATTATTTGTTCTAAATATTGTTAAAATTTTCTTTTTGTGACTAGCTAGCTCATGCATAGATTTGTATAACATTTGGAAAATCTGGAACAGATTTATTATAGAATGAAAGAAGTGTTGCATTTACTAAGATGGATATCATTTGGAGTCTAAGGTGTTTGAAGTAAACCATATTCAATACAATAGTCACCAACTTATACATCTTTGGCATCAAAGATTGGGTCATGTCAATCTTTGGTGGCTGAGAAAAATGTCAACTATGGTCCATGGGATGCACATGCTTGTTGGATCAATATTGAAGGAGTGTGTTGGTTGCTATATAAGTGTGAGAGTTTTAATCCATAGGGTTAACATGTGGCAACATGTGGTTGCCAAGTGGCCTTCCAGCGTCAATTTTCTATGTGAGCAACACTAAGTTTTCTAAGATGATCTTAAGAGTCTGACTCAGATGCCTAATTAAACAGAAGACTTAGAGTAATACCCTAAGCCCCTAGAATGACCATCCCCAGAACCCTAAAGAATATCCCGAATATACTTTAAGATCCTATCCTAGTGGACCTACACATGCTCATGCCCTAACCTCATCAAAGAGATGTGCTTTACACATACCCCCTAACAAAGCTAAAGCATCGTCACTTACCCCTTAAGGAATCACCCTCATCCAAGAGGACAACCCCTTTAGGGCAATAAGGGGTACCCTGAACCACGGCTAACCCCTAAGGGTTTGAGTGGCCAAGTCACACTCTAGACCTAGGGCTAGTACTTAGTGAGGACACAAGTGTGCGCCGTAGGCAAACATGAATGTTCTGTTAAGCAAACTCCCTAAGGCTAGGTTTGGATAACCCTAAGTACATGACTTTGCAAGTACCTCACGAAGGGCTCCTACTAACAAGTTTAGGTTGTTCAACCCTTGGATCCCAAGGAGAACACTAGTGAGGACACAAGTGTGCGCCGTAGGCGAACACGAGTGTTTTGCTAAGCAAACTCCCTAAGGCTAGGTTCGGATAACCCTAAGTACATGACCTTGCGAGTGCCTCACGAAAGGGCTCCTGCTAACAAGTTTAAGTTGTTCAACCCTTGGATCCCAAGGAGAACACTCCCCTAGCCAAGTGTGCCAAAGCACACCTAGTTATGAGACCTAACCTCCCTCGGGTCGATCCCCAAGGCTTAGCCCTAATGCAAGCATAAGCATGCCTATTTGCCAGAGTATCCAACCCCTTAGCAAAACCCAAGACACAACCCCAAATGGCATGCCTCGGGCATTGTATCGCGTGACGTCTAGCCTAGTGTCACATCTTCATGTGACACTGCCTTCCACAATGTGGGTTATCATGCCATAACCCTGAAGTTGCACCAAGTGCCACAAACGTGGCTCCTAAATGCCAACTCTAGAATCCTTTAGTGAACCCTCAGGAATTAGGCAACGTGAACCCGTTAAACAAGATCCCATGCTCACAGTTGGACAAGGACACGGATGTGCCTTGCTTGGCCATGAGTGCTACACCTAGCTTGATGTGGAGGAGGAGGCTAGAGATAAGCCTCAACCTCTGCCTCTTGGAACGTGCATTATGACAAGACCTCCCAGGCATGGATTCGCTAACGTTAAGGGTAAGCTACCCCGAATGTGGGATATACCCCTGTCATCTGGAAGTTAGGGCAATACAATAGAGGGTTGTGCCTTGACGACACAAGCTAGAGCTTACACCGAGAGAAGAGTAACGAGCTCAGTCATGAACCTAGGAACCCTCACTCCTACGTACTCTACTTATTTATGTGACGGAAGCCCCCCCCCCCCCCCCCTCTCTTTTTCTAAATGTTTAAGTGGGCTGGCACGAAATTAGCTAGCCCCTTATTAAGTTAATGAGAGAGTGTTTAACTTAGCTTAACTCTAACCCTAAAACCCTACCCAAGGGGTGGGGGTTTTTAGGGTGTGGTTAGGGCAACCCTAGGGGTGTTCCTAACCCTATTAAACACGTCAAACTCATCTACATTAACCAATCAGCTTAACTGAGACATCAAAATTGGGGGTGAGTTTCTAGAAGGTAATTTTAGCTTCGCTTAAAGTTTCTTACAAATACCTAATGACACCCGGCTGAACCATCACCAGATACTCAAGTGCACTAAGCGGGCCTGTTTCCTACTACATCTAGGGTCTATCAACATAGTACAGTAGTAACAACAGTCAACGTCCAAAGTAAAGGGTCGAGTCATAGTAAAAACTATGACAATAAGTAAACAAAGAAGAACACATGTACCCAAACAAGCTCAATTCCATGTGAATCAAGCTTTGTAGTTGGTGCATTTGGACTTATTAGAATGCTTTAATGTCTCATCTTGAGGCCATTGATACTTCATGCTTTTAATGGACGAGTTTACTAAGAAAATATTTGTATATTTACTGCGTTGTAAGTTTGATACATTTTTACAATTAAAGATTTGGCATACACTTGTAGAGAACATCACAAGCTTGAAACTTCAAAGGATTCAAATAGATTATGGTGGAGAGTTTGTAAGTAATGAGTTCAAGGCTTATTTTTAAGAACACAACATTGAAGTTCAACTTGTAATTCCTCATGAGCATTTTTAAAATGGTGTTGTGAGGCATAAACTTCAAACAGTAAAAGATGTTGCTAAAGGCATGGTACAACGCCATGAGATCCCACCCAAGTTTTGGTCAAAAGTTCTAAAAATTATTATATATGTACAAAATCTCCTTTTCACCAAAGTCTTGAGCAACATCACTCTAGAGGAGGCATGGTTAGGAGCCAAATCTAGTGTATATCATCTTCATGCTTTTGGTTGTTTGTGTTTCTTATTTGTGACTATAGAAAAAAGAACTGGGAAATGGGCATTAAAATGGATGATGCTTGAATATGATCATGCCACTAAGAATTATTGACTTGTGAATGTATGGATTGGGGTTACAATTACTTAAAGAAGTGTACAATTTTTAGAAGGTCCATTTGCAACCCCCTTCTTAAATATTTTTAAAGGATGTGGAGTAATTTCAGTTTTAAGAAATATTACATCTTTTAAGAATGTTGAATGATTCCAAATCCCTAACCAACGACAAGAAGTTAGTGTCAAACCACATAATTCTAATGTTATGGATAGTCAACACTCAAACATTGACAACCTAGTTGACTAGTTTTATGACACTGGTAATAATGATGGATGGTTTAATGACAATTAGTCAACATTCATGCGTTGGTAATGATGTTATTCAGGATGGTAGTCAAGTACTCATAGTCTTTGAGGGGACTTGTAGATATGCTCTTAAGTACCTCTAGAGATATGAGGCATGCATGGCTGTGTGTCTAGAGCCTTAGTCATACCAAGAGGCAATGGTAAGCCCAAAAGTAAAAAATGGCAAGAAGAATTTGATTCTCTAATGGAGAATAACATGTGGGAATTTGTCCTAGAACTTGTGAATTGTCCAATAGTCTCATGCATGTGGATCTACAAGTATAAGCTAGATGAACATGGAAATGTGATAACTTACTTAGTAGCTCATGGATTTTCTTAGACACAAGGAGTGATGTTTTCTCTCATGTTCTGAAAATGACATCTATATGTCTAGTGCTATAGTTGATAGCAACATGGAATCTAGAGCTTATCAAATGGATATGAAAAATGCCTTTCTCAATGGTGAATTGGAAACAATCTATATGAGATAATCACCAAGATTGGTTAAAACACATAATTAGTGAAAAAAACTATCACTTAACTATTGTTTGAAATAACAATGTTAAAATATTTATTAATTTATAATCTACTTAGTCTTAACAATTTTAATGTCTATCTATTTATTTATTTAGAATCTCATTCATAAATTAAAAGTGTTGCATTTCCATATTGAATTATAACATAGTTTGATGTTGTCATAACATTTAAATTTTATTAAATTATGATTTATTAAAGCTTAGAAGGACTTGTAATTGTTTGTTTTTTAAACTAAAGTATTATATGTACTAAATTTATAGACTAGTGCACTATTAAAATAAAAGCTCTTAATAATTATTTATTCATATTAGCCAACATGTCTTTAATATGACCAATAGTAACTTGCAGCTAAAGTGTGCTATGTGCATTGGTCCACAAACCTAATATACAGGTTTGTTGATATTTATGTTGGATAAAAACCTTGTATGAATGATTTTCTCAAATTTGAATTGACTTGAGCCTTTTGCTACATATTTGCAAATGGTTTATTTTTAAACATAAAAGGGCTCACATTGTAAAGGCATGCATGTAGTGAACTGAGTCTTTCCACTTACCAAGAGCTCTTTTAAAGATAAATGTTTCAATAAGTGGCCCTTCTAAGTTGATCATGACAAATTTGTTTATTGTTGTAGTGTAAAGCTTATTTTTAAACATTCTCTTTAATAGATTAATCATATTAAATCCACGCTCGCAATTAGCAATGTTGATGATGATTTTTACAAAGTTAAGAAACTTGTTCATCCAAGCTAATGGCCATGAATAACTCCTCACATATTAATAAGACCTCTTCAATAGTTGTAAGTTTTGATAACATATATTCTTCAAGAATTGAAGATAAGTTCATAATATTATTCACTAACTCTTCTTTTACATGTTGTGGTGCTCAATGAGTTCTTTTAGCTTAGCAACTCCATAACACACAATCTTCATTTGTAAAGTCTCTTCACACTTGTGATTAGATTTCTAAGGTGTTTGGGATTTAAATCAAATAAAGCAAGTGTTATAATTGGCTCTCAAGGATATTTACAAGACTAAAGTAGACAAATCTTTACATGACAAATAATGATTATGCAACTCATTGAGCTTGTGCGTCAAGGATTACTTCAAGTTTTTAATAATTAATGACACTTGTGAATAAATGAAGGAATTCGTCTATTTTGTTTCTAAAGAGCTTGAGTAAAATGGAGCTGTCATGACCCGATACAAGATACAGGATATGGGATACAAGATTCAGCCTACATGATATACCTATAGGATATGCCTACGAAACATGCCTATAGGATATACATGCTGGATATGCCTACAGGATATACCTACAAGATATGCTTATAGGATAAGGTCACCATTTTTAGCTAGTGACTAAATTAGGCTCATAACTAGATTAGCTCTTGGAGTTGTGAGCATAAAAGCTCCAACCTAATTGTTATACAATCAATTACTATCAACACCAGTCATTCTACGATCATTTTTTGTTCCTTGTTCTTGTCTTGCTCCTTACCTCCTGCTCTTGTTTTGTTCCTGGTTCTCATCTTGCTCCTAATTCCTAGTTCCTGTTCTGTTCCTGTCTTGTTCCTAATCCTTGTCCTGTTCCTGAGTCAAACCTCCTTACTCTTGGATCATGGCTTGACATGAGCCTCTTATGAAGATAGAACATGAATTTGATTACGCAACCTCAATATGAATTTGATTACACAACATTGAGGTTGCATAGGATTTAAGGCACTAAGTGGTTAGCTGACAAAGAGCTATTAGGACATTTTGCAAGTCTTTACAACATGTCATCTAGATGGTTTAGAATCAATTCACAAATTAGGCTTAGAGTTTTATATCAAAGAAGTTAAGAACATTCAAGAACATCTACCTTTTCCAATTTTTAAAAGATATTATAATGATCATGACTGAAGTCTTGAGTTTCAAAAGAAAACTATCAACATCAAGGTTGTGACAGGGCTATGTAAAGTAGCCATAATAAAGATCCAACTTTACTACTTGGATAACAAGATTGATTCAAGTCACACATAAATATCAAAAGATTGATAGTGCTCCGTAAGGAGCCAAGACCTTCATCAACACAACCAACTTAAGCAATATGCTCTTGATTATTTATAAACATAGATGCAAATGCATGCTAGAATACCAATGCCTCTTGTAAATCCTCCCCACTCATGCATTTAAGCATCTCCATATCCATGTAAGTGTTTCCTTCGATTGCACCTTTGAGTGCAACTAAAAAACCATTTTACCATTTGAAATAGTTATTGGTTAACATTTGTTATTGAGTAAGTTCACATTACATAATCCCTAAATAGATTGTTTTCAAATTTAGAATGTCGTTTTACGTAACATAGAAAATTAGATGCTTAGTCACGTTGGAAAAAAATTATTAAAATATAAATAATTCTAAGACAAAAGCTTATCTTATATCCATAGACTTGTTGACCATTATTCAGAAATGGGGGCTTACCTTCACTTTTGTAAGACTGTCATTTCTAGTTACATCCCTAATGACAAAGATAAACTTTGAGCAAGTCATATCACTTGCATCTTTAGAAAATTCATGTTATCATTCAACCTTTCAAGTTGAATTATATTTAAAAACTTCATAAATAGAAGAAACTTTTTAACCATGAAATATGCACACATGAATAATAACACGCCCTTCTCAACCTCATGAAGGTGTATGATAATGCTATTTACAATCGATTGTTGCTTGCCCTTCTTTACTTCCTACATACAAATGTTGTATCATGCTTATTAATACTGCCATGGGAATGAAGGCTTAATACCTTTGTTTGTTTTTTCCAAATGGGCTCTTGCACTTGGGGTTGATTTACAAATGATGCACCGCAATAACCCTTTCTCATCATCATGCTCAACCCATATGGTACTTGCCCCTCTAGGCTTCTTAAAAGAGGACATTCATCACCTTCATATACACTGTTAGAGTTTTATTCTGAAGGGTCAACATGTGGGCACACGTGGC
Organism: Selaginella tamariscina; assembly: GCA_003024785.1. Taxonomy (NCBI): domain Eukaryota; kingdom Viridiplantae; phylum Streptophyta; class Lycopodiopsida; order Selaginellales; family Selaginellaceae; genus Selaginella; species Selaginella tamariscina. The sequence continues at coordinate 18,532 of PUQB01000916.1, forward strand.
TATCAAGTGGTCATTCAGCATTAACTACCTATGTGAATGACGCTAAGTTTGTTAAGACAACCCAGAGTCTAACTTAAACTGCCCAAAATAGTCCCCTGGACTGATTATCCCCTAAATCCTAGATGATAATCCAAGTAAACTTTAGGATGCTACTCCAAGAGACTTTAATAAACTCGTGTCCTAAACTACGAAAGAAACATGTTTTATACATACCCATGTGACAAAGCTAAGCATTGTCGCTTAGGAACACCTCATCCATAAGTATAACTTTTAGGGCGATGAGGGTACCTTGACCCATGACTAACACATAAGGGTTTGAGCACCTCACAAGTAGGAGGGGGGGGAAAGGGGGCTCCATCATGGAAATAAAATAAGGCAATTGTAGAGAGTTTTTGAGTCCATAAGTGATCATTTATTCTTATACCAATGTAAGCTTTAACTTGTGTCATCCATACACAACCCATATTATGACACTCTCATTTTTAGTGCATAAGGGTACACCTAAGGTTGTTCAACCCTTATCGTTAACAAATCTGTGCCTAGGAGGTCCTGTTGGAGCACATGTTCCAAAGAAGGTTGAGGCATCTTCTCCACATCAAGTTAAAAGTAACACTCACAACTATAAGAAATCTTCATACTTTGTCCAATTATGAACGTGAAATCTTGGCTGATATGTCTTCTTTACCATGTTTTTAAAGGTTCATAAAGAAGGGGTTCCAGGATTGGCATTTACAAATTAAATTTGTGGTATCAAGTGTAGCCTTATTTGAGGGGCTAATATGACGAAATAGCCCACAATCTTAAGAAATAGTGTCATATACATGTGGATGGCGCACAATACAATGCACAAGGCCACAACCTTAAGGGTTGTGTCATGGGTTTGATACTGAGGTTGAATATCTTAACAAGCAAGTGCTTGTGCCACATCAAAGTGTTAAGCCTTGGGCATTTGAGGGAGGTTAGGTTTATACTGATAAGCACACTTGGCTAGGGGTGAATGAGGATGTGTAAACATGTTTAGGAGATGAACAACCTAACTCATTAACAAGAGCCCTTTCTTGACGCACTCACAAATTATTTACTTAAGGTTCTCCAAGCCTTAGAGGATTTGCTTAATAAAACACACTCATGTTCACCTTTGGTGCACACTCGTGTCCCTCACTAAGTACTAGCCTTCAGACTAGGGTACATCTTAGCCAGGTTAGCACATAAAGCTAGATGAGTTAGCTTACTTAAACTAACTTTTGGTTTTAGGGCGTGGGTTAAAGCACCCTAGGGTTAGGTCAACCTAGGAGTGTCTTTAACCGTATTTGACACGCCAAACTCATAGAACACACGCATGAACAGGAAGAGACAAGTTTCACCTTCATCAAAGTTTTTTGAAGGTATTATGACAATTAGTCAAACCACCCTAGGCTATTTTTCATTTTGACACAAATTACAATAAGGAAATAACACAAATAAAGGATAATCATAGTAAAAACTATGACAAATACAACTTAGGGATTAATTTAGATATTGATTAATTAATTATAAGTAGTATGATTGATATATATTTATAATAAATGACCAACATTACATTACAGCTATACATTATATTATCATGCATCAATTGGTTTCTTTCTTTTATATTAAAACAAAACATTGTAGCTTTTAATATAATCAAAATTAAATTAAGTTTTCATTAACAAAGACTATTATTATTAAAAAATAATAATAATAATATTAATTTTTTAAGCTTAGTTTTGTAATACATTTATAACCATATAAAACTTATTTAGAATTGATAATTTAGTGAATGATTTGGTATGAATCTTATCATCAAATTTTAAGTAATGTTTTTTATCATCATATTATTCCATCTCATGCAGCAACACATAATTTTAAATTTAAAATTTATATCATATACATTGTCAAAAATTAAAAGTTGTTAGTTATTGTTACATTTTTAAATACATTCTTAACTTCTTATAAACTATTGAACACTATAACATAAATAGTTATCAAATTAGTTTGTTTTAAGCTAAGAATTATTATTAATAAACAATGAACTTTTTTATATATAATCATTCAAAATTTACAAAAATCATCAAATGTGATTCTTCATTATACATGATTTTTTTATATTTATTTTAGTTTAAATTTGACACAACCAAACATTGTAGTACTTAATTACACTTGCAGCATTTTAAATAATCAAAATTAATTTTTTAAGTAAAGAATGATTTGTGTGATAATATTTTCATATAATGTATATATTGTCTTTGTTACAATTAAATATGTTATTGTTATTAGAATTTTATTGATAATATAAATAAAATGTATTAAGTTATTGTGAATAAGTTGAGTAAACATTAAAGTATAGTATAATTAAATAGTGGTGCAAAATTTTATAAATCACTAAATGATTTACCAACTAGCTAAATTTTATAACTTCAAAATTGTTATCAAATATTAAGTGTCAAATCTTTTGATAGTGTGGAGAATTATTTTTATTAATAAACTAGTAACATGTCCATTGTGGGTGTTTAATAATTAATAAATCCTTAATGTAGTTGTTATCCATAACTTAATAAATTTATTTCTAAACTGATTCTTAACATAATTATTATTCTTAATCTAATTTATTTATGAGTTAAACATTTAAGTTAGTTATTTGTTTAATTTATCATGATTTAGGTTTACCATAACTTACAAGTTATGTATAAGCTAAATCTTTAAGCCAATTGTCATCTAATTTATCTTAATTTATGTTTATCCATGCTTAATGTTTGGACTTATCTATTTATTTAAATTATTCTTAACTTAATGAATTTATTCTTAAATTAGACCTTTAACTTAATTATTTATAAATTTAATTATTATCCTTAACCCCACAGACTCAATAAGATTTTAAAAATGATGTTAATATAGTTTAGGATTTAAAATGTTGGATGAGTGTTGAGTGTTGATAATAATGATAGATTAAATAAACTTATTATATAAGATAATGAACTTTCTTATTATACTATAATATTCTTTTAAATTTCTTTTCATATTTATAACAAAGTGTGAGTATAAGTAAAGATACATAATCTAGTACTATTTTAATACTTAAGTGTATTTCATTGTTTTATTAGTTCTTTTTAATTAGTTTTTAATATTATTTAATTAATTATTTTCTTAAGTGAAACCATTCGCAGCAAAAATCAACCACAATTTAATATTAAATAATTATAAAAACTATTAAATTAAATTATTAAACTAACAATGACAGTAAATTACAATTTGTAATTACATGCAAACAAAGTCAATGGTCACTGTCTAACCCAAAAAGGATACAGAGATATACAGAGACATACACGTACACATGTACATCTATCGTCTTGGTCAGGCCCATCGAAAGGGATTCACATCCTTGAAACTGTTGCTAGCCATTGTAGTAGCCATTTACATGTCGAACCGTAGTCATATTCGACTTCCACTGCTTGCTGTTGTAAATGCCTGTACTCCTGTCCATGCTGATCGCTGTGATCCCTTCTGCACTGCTGTCCATGCTGATCCCTTCTGTACGAGTACGACTGCCTCTGATCTCTGCCGTACCGACGATTGTGAATCCCTGTGTACGGCTGTTGAGGTGAATATGACGACTGATTGTAAGTATAATTCCCGTGCGGCATCAGCATCATTCCTTGTGCTCTTTGGGACGGCAAGCTGTCACAAGGAGCCGTCGCGTTTCAGGACCCGCTATAGAAGGAGGCCTTTGGTTGAGGTCATCAGTCTGATTGGGAGGTACAACTCCAACTGGAGGCCTCGCAATGTGCTTATGGTACGCAGGACAGTAATAGACAACGGACAGGACTGATTGTCAGTGATATTGGCATTCCCAGGGATTGGAGACTAAAACATCGGTGGGCAAGTGTCCCCGTACACAAGCCAAAGAAGCCGTTCATCCCGCCACTAGCAACGGGATGGATTGGTTCACGGGGCACCTGCTAGGTGCCTCTTGATACTTGTCGTAGAAGGAGAATATCTCCGGTGCCAATGTAGACTAGCGCTTACGAAGAGCAGATCGACTAACCGGCTGTTCCTACGCACCTCCTCCTCCGTTAACGTTTGCTCCACTTTCTTCGTTTCGGCAAGAAGTCGTGCTCGTCAATGAATGGTAATCTTGCAACACCCTGCCAAGCTGCACGCTTTCCGTTCATGTCGATGACCAATCTTTTGGGTAAAGTCTATTATCGACAGTTTTCATCTGTCATGAGTGGCCTATAATGCTCCGGAAGAGCGTCCGCACTTGCTGCCGGCAACACAACCCATAAGTTGGTCAAATGGCTTAAAAGGCTCTCCTAAATCAAAAGCTCATCTTCATTGAACTCAGCTCCTTCAAGTCAGAGGCGAAGGGTGCATAGTGAAATGGGTAAAACCAGGTCCAAGAGCACACACCCTGATAATAGTACTGCAGAACCCAGCACAGACCTTCGATATACTCGTAAACCACTTGTTTCCGTATCTTCTCCAGTGCCTCAGACGTACGAGCTTCAAACTTATCGGCATAGTATCTTGCTTTCCATCCTTCCTCGCCCAATCTCACCTTGTCGACTGTTTGGCCAACCAGAAATCTTGATTTCTCCCTAATGGCGCTGTTTACCCGTTGCTTAAGCTCGTCTTCGTTATCCTCTTGGCTCTCTCTAGTAACAGCAGCAGTTTCGCCAACGCGCACGCGCTTCAAAGGTGGCCCATATGTACTACCTCGGCTTAGAGGTGCACTTCCGTTTCTCTCAGCCGCCTTATTAAGAGACTGTGCAGGGAACCGACTGCTATCCGGGACGATTGGAACGGAGACGGAACAGGAGCACTTGTTAGTCGCGAAGAATGGTTTGCGGTTACAGCCACCAGATCCGACGGATGCTTGGCTCTATATCATCACCACGTCTACGGTTGCCTCTCTGCTTTTGTCGCCTCATTTGACTTTGATGCAAGCGGGCACGGTTTCGGAAGATTGTTCCTCCTTGGACCCAACTTTCTGTATGAAGTACTCGATCTGTTAAGGTTACATCCCCACTGTCCGTGAGATATCCACCAAGATGCTTCAACTCCCTTTTGTAGACAGACATGAGCATATCAATAGCTCCCTCTCGGATTTCCAGCGTAGGCATGGAGGAAGGAAATCGTTTCCAACGAAGAAACACATAAACACGAAATCGTCCACAACGCGTTCAAAGTCGAGTTGGCAGTCAGGTATTTGCATGTCATACTGCAAGTACTGCCGGAGCGTCCATATCTGCACAAACTGATACGGCTTCTTAGAAACCCATTCAGCCTTTCGCTTTGGCTTTCCTTCACAATCAGCGGCCATGTGGCCCGCCTGACCGCACAGAAAGCACTGTCCTGTTGCGCAGGAGTATTTACCACCTCTCTAAGAATTGAAAAATGTAGCTCGTGAGTTGCCAAGGCAAGCATAATGAGATCAGCATCCAGTCCGTATAAACAATGGCGAGTGTTGGGTCAAACCCCGGCGATTCCTTTGTAGACGTATGTATGACATGTCTTGTGCTCCCCTTCTCCAGGACGTTAGCGTCCGAGAGAATTACCTTGACATCTTTCCATGCAGGCTCGTTGTTCAAACGGACATGTATGTAATACTGCAGGGCCACAGCCAAGCTGGCCATGAAAGGAGTCCCTGGAGTGATGACGTTGGAATCGTACGCCTCGCTGGTCTCCTTAGGAAGCAGTTTGCGGCCTTCCGCTTCGAACTCTCGCCGCAGTCTCTCTTCTTCGGCTGCCTTTTTGCGTTTTCCTTGGCGGTGCGAAGCGCCTGGAGCGTTGCTGGTTCATTTTGGCCCTGGGAGCCACACCATCGATTGCCATGAAGAGGAGCTTGGCGAGGGCGGACAATGGCGAATAGACGATCAATGTAGTCGAAAATACACTGGAAACCTCGTCCAAAGTAGTAGGTGATGGCCGGTCCTCCGGATGGAAGCACGGGTGAATGATACCGTTCATGTCAAGGTACAAGTTATCATATTCAACATGGTTAGGTTCGGTCTCCTTTGCATCAACAACAATGAGCGGATATTTGTTCACCAGCCATCTGTAGAACGCAGGTACTCCCATCTTCTTCCAAGCTAACCCTAAAGCCAACCCTAACTCAATAACACTTCAGTAAAATATTAAAGGTTACTTATGGTATATTCTGAGTATAAAGTGTTTAACAAGTCCATTTTGTCTGAAATTTATAGTATTTACTTTATAATGATTCCGAATAATTTATAAGAGAAATTTTTATTTTTTAAAAAAAATTTCTCGCCACTTTATGTGTGTATATGAAAACTATATGTGAATCACGTTCATAGCAATTCATTTAATTTATATTAATAAATTTAAAGTTGGTTAAATGATACTATATTTTAATGATACTAAACTTATTACAAAAATAAACTTAAGAATCTTTATTTATATTATAAATGAAATTTAATAACATGAAAACATATTATCATACAAATACTTAAAATTATTTTAATTATTTAACACTACAATATTTGATAAATAATAAAAAAAAGAGACCAAATGTAAAGAAATATTTATAACTGTGTATACCAACGAAACTAGCCGTATTTAAAAAAATGTTAGGGTAAATTAAATTAGTAATAAAATAAATTAATATTTAAACATTTTTTACGATTTTTGGACGACGGCCAGTTTCACTGATGTATATACAACATGAGTAAAGTACATGTTGATTATTATATAAATCAATGTCAATCATATTTAATATTTGAAATAATCCCTAAATTATACATATGTAACATATATAAAACCCAAATGCACAAAATAATATTTTTGTATACACCGGCACGTATGGAGATTCAAGACGTGTTGGATTTTATGAATAATAATTAAGAGTTTTTATTTTTACAAGTCTATAAGTTTAGTATGTATTGTAAGATACTGTATATTAGGTAAATACCGTATATACGCATGTGTATATACACACATGCGTAGTGACACATGGGTGGTGATCTGGCCCCCATGTGTCAGCGCCACGTGTCGCATGTGTGCCACGTGGCAGGAGACCTCCTGTATATAAGCAGGGTTTTTGTAAACTAATATCTGAGATTTTCATTTAATATATCTGCTCTTTCATTGGTGGAGAAGTTGGGTATTCCTTTCTTCCGCATTTTCTTTTTGTTTCCATGACAATGAACATGGAGACGGCTTTTAGCATTATTGCTACTGCTATTGATGCACAAACTAAGTTGTTGGAGCGCTTTGTTGAGGGTCCGTCCTCCTCTTCCCCGTCTGAGCCTCATGCCGGGGGATCTGCTTCTAGTACTCCTTTCTTCTTCACAGGCCACAAATCCGAGGGTTCGACCCCGATCTTTTTGTGGTGATCCGGGAGATGATGTATACCACTGGTTTGATCATTTCCAAGTCATTGTTCGTTACCATGGTTGGGATGAGGCCCGTGCTCTCAGAGAATTCCCTACATGTTTGGAAGGCCCTGCGCTCAAGTGGTATAATGGATTGGCTGCGGAGATTCAAGCCAATAGTAATCGGTTAACGGAATGCCTCAAACGTACGTTTGGCAAAGTTGAGGATTCAGATGATGCTTTCCAACAACTGCATGCGATACGACAACATCCTGGTGAGTCTGTTATGCGGTTCAGTATTAGGTTCGGGGATTTAGTTCGGCGTGCATATCCTAACATGCCTGAGCCCATTAAGCTCGGTATGTTATGGCCAACTATGCGACCCGAACTTGTTCGATTCGTTCGGGCTCTTCGTCCTACCACATTGGAGGAAGCTTTTGCACTAGCTCAACGTTTTGAGTTGGTGCCTGGTGAGGGCCGTGTTCCCCTTGGGTTACCTGCTCCTCTTTCAGCGTGCTGATCCAATGGAGGTTGATGCTGCTGCATATGTGCCCGCACGACAAGCCTTTCGTGGTCGACCTCGGGGCCCACCCCGTGGACCACCTCCACGAAATCGTCCTGCACCTGCTCCAGTTCCTGCCCGTGGTGGTCAAAATCCACGGATTCGTGACAGGAGGAATCGGAACAATGCAGGTCAACCCAATCAAGTTCATTGTGGGCCTGTTGGGCACCTGGACATACTTGGCGGGCATGCGATGTGTATCCTGATTGGCGTCCACCACATCCAGGCTGGCGACCATATGTTCCGGATGGTGTACCTGTGGCGGCCATTATGTCTGATGATGAGCTTCCAGATGATGACGCTTCTCTTGCGGGTGGATCTGTTGCGGAAAACCAGTAATCGTACGGGCGACGGAGGGATCCCGTGCGATGGAAACTCCACCTCCATGTTTTTTCGCTATGCATATCAAGGGTTGCAAGTTCCACCAAATCATCCAGTTTTCACATTTTCTGCACGAGTGAATGATGTTTCAGTCACAGTACTTGTGGATACAGGATCTAGTATGTCTTCCATAACTACTTCTCTGGCGCATCGGTGCTCATTACCCTTGAGACGAGCAGATAAGGTCTTGCACATTTTATATGGTAATGGGCAGTCTCGTGCAGTATCACAGTACACCACTTCGACTACACTGGTTATGGGTGCCAACTGTAAGTTTCCCTCTGGGTCTCTTAGGGTTGTCCCTTCCCAGGTCTTTGACATCATTCTGGGATGTGATTGGTTAAAGCAGTCGAAAGGTACATGTGATTTTTCACTCTCTCCTCCTGTATTACGCTTGGAGTCTGTGTCTTTGCAGTCTGTTCCTTTACGTCCAGAGAAGTTTGTTGCTGTTTGTATCACGCATACAGCTCCTTTGATTCCGGTCTTGGGGTGGTGTTCATCTCAACAGGTTCAAATGCCGGATCCGTCACCTGAGTGTCGAGCACACTGCATCGAACAACTTAAGAAACAGTATGCAAGTTTGTTCAAATTTGATCTGTCCCAAGGTGCACGTGTGAAGACTCGACACTGTATACCCACCGGCAATGCAAAGCCTTTCAAAGTCCCGGTTCGACGCAGGTCACCAAAGGAGTTATCAGCCATGCGAACAGCTGTTACTGATATGATTGGTAAACGAGTGTGTCGTCCGTCACGGAGTCCATGGGCATGTGAACCTCATTTGGTTCCCAAGCCTGATGGATCTCTCCGATTTTGTGTGGATTACCGACCTCTTAACGATGTTACCATCAAAGATGTCTATCCACTTCCGAACTCTGCCGATCTATTAGATCGTTTGGGTCAGAGTCGATGGTTTACTAAGTTGGATTTGGCATCAGGATATTGGCAGGTTCCTATGGCTGAGGAGGATATTCCAAAAACGGCCTTCCGGACACCATTTGGTCTTTACGAGTTTTTGGTCATGCCTTTTGGATTGACTTCAGCTCCTGCCACCTTTCAACGCATGATGGATGAGCTTCTTTCCGATATGCCTGATATCACTGCCGATTTTATCGACGATGTGCTCATTCATGGGTCTGGTTCTTGGGAGGATCACATTCGTGATGTACGGCGCGTTCTTGATCGATTTCGAGAAGTTGGCCTGAAGTTGAAACTTGAAAAGTGTGTGTTTGGTTCGACCGACACCACTTACTTGGGTTACCGTATATCTCGAGAGGGTTTACAGGTGGATCCAATGAAGTTGCGAGCTGTTCGAGAGTTCCTCGTCCCGTACAGTACAGGAAGTCCAGCGTTTCTTGGGCACGGTGCAGTACTTGGGTCGATTCATATCGATCATCTCACTGATCGAACTGCCCCTCTTCGGGAGTTAGTTCGTCCACAGGTATCTTTCAGGTGGACTCGCAGGTGTCAGCAGGCATTTGACCAGTTAAAAGAGTTCCTGACAACTCCACCATTGCTTCAATACCCAGATTTTACTCGTCCGTTCATTTTACGAGTAGATGCCTCAGATGTTGGTATTGGTGGTGTATTGATGCAAACTGATGCTGTGGATTCTTCAATTCGACACCCGGTGGCTTACATTAGTCGAGTACTCACGCCGGCTGAGCGGAATTATTCCACTACTGAAAAAGAATGCCTTGCTGCTGTTTGGGGTTTTGAACGACTTCATGCCTACTTACATGGGAGTGAAACGCTTTTGGAGTGTGATCATGCTGCTGTCACTTCCTTATTAAAACGGAAGAATTTAGTGGGTCGCGTAGCCAGATGGGCATTACGTCTCCAGGTATATAACTTTAAGGTGGTGCACAGGCCTGGGCGAACAATGGTGGATGCGGATGCACTTTCTCGAGCACCCCTTCCGATTCCACTTTGCCTGCTCATGCAGTAGCTGCAGCATTCGGTTTGATACAAGCCCCTCAGGTATTCGATGCCGACTTACCATCCTTGGAACAGTGGCAGGATGCTCAAAAACATGAACCATGGACGAGGCAATTACGCGATGCGTTTGCAATTCCGTCTTCCGAACCTCGGTTTCGACAATATCATGCTCAGTTTCGACTTCAGGATGGTTTATTGTATTTTATTGGGACAAATCCAGAGGACAGATGGCGTTTGGCTGTACCCTCTACATATGTTCCACACCTTCTTCGAGCATATCATGATTCACCTATTGTTGGAGGTCATCTTGGTCACCAACGAGTGTTGGAGAAGCTGCGCCGATCATTTTATTGGCCAGCATGCGTGGTGATGTGATCAGGTATATTCAAAGTGTCCCACTTGTCAAACTCGGAATTCCTCTACGACTCGGGCCATGGGGTGTTGGAATCCATCAATGTCTCTCGCCCTTTTGAGTTAATTGCAGTGGATTTAATGGGACCTTTTCCACGTTCTTCTCAAGGTAACCAGTACATCATTGTTGTATCCGATTATTTAACTCGATGGGTGAGGTTGGTGCTCTTCCGGATGCAACTGCCATGTCAACAGCTTTGTTTCTGTTCGATAATGTGGTTTTGCAGCATTCTTGTCCAGAGCGGATGTTATCAGACAATGGCCCCGCTTTCATTGCAGAGGTATTCCGAGTGTTGTGTGAGAGGTTAGGGGTAAAACATTCATTTGCCTCTCCGTATCATCCACAAACTGATGGTTTGGTGGAGCGATTGAATCGGACCTTCAAGGGTATGATCTCGAAGTATGTGAACTTCAATCACACGGACTGGGATTGGTATTTGCGATGTTTGAGATTTGCTTATGTAACAGGCATTCAGAGTTCGATTGGTATCTCTCCATTCAAGGCATTGTATGGATATGATCCTAAGTTGCCTAGTGAATTGGGGTTATCATCGAATCTGCCACGTGCCGAGGATGCAAAGATGTGGGCTCGACATTTGGATGCTGTTTTGCCTCTTCTGCGTGCAGAGTCTGCTGAACATCTTGGTCGAGCTCAAATGCGGCAGCAATCTTCTTACAATGCACGACATCAAATTCCACCAGATTTTGCTGACGGTGACTTAGTCCTGGTACGTTTTCCCAAGCTGACTGCACCTGGGCTTGCAACTGGTTTATTACACAAGTGGCTTGGTCCCTACCGAGTACTCCGAAAGGTTGGTCCTCAGGTATATCAAGTAAAGTTGGTGGGATCTCATGAGGTTGAGATAGTTCACGTGGTTCGAATGAAACGGTTTGTCGTTCGAGACTCGTTGAGTACATTTGGTCATACCTTAGATGGCCCAGCTCACACGGATCCAGGACCATCAGATCCATCACCATCTACACAGCCGCAGAGGGGAGGATAGTGTAAGATACTGTATATTAGGTAACCGTATATACGCATGTGTATATACACACATAGTGACACATGGTATATACGATATAAAGTCCTCTGTAAAGCATACCCAAGCTTTAATAATTTATAGTTTAATAAAATGTTAAATTTTATAGCAATCTCAAACTATGCTATAATTAAAAATAACGATATGTAACTGCAGCTTTTTAATTTTATGAATGAGATCCTATATATAGATAGATATAAACTGGATGCACATATACATCAAAATCATCGAGACTTATTAGTTAAGAATAAAAGTTAACACTGTTAGTTCAGTTAGTCATAGTTTTCTATCTCTAGTTATGTATTTTAACCACGTTTGTATTTAAAAAATTGATCGCTGTGTCTATTAAACCTTAATTGGATATATTAATTTGGCATAATAAATACTTAAGAATTTTATTCTTAAAATATACGTTTATGAAATTTATTAGAATGTGAAATGCCATTGATATTAGTAATGCTGTTTAATAATTTGTAACTTTAATATATTGACATTTTTAATTTAGTTTAATCTTTTATGAGTAAGTGGGAAACTTAAAATGTTAAAGATATATCTTAATTGATTTTAAAATTTATTATAATTTTTAAATTATATAAGAAATAATAATCATATAAAAAAATATATTAATATATTTATGTTTAAGATGATGGCATATACATTTACATAAATAATATTTCAGAATTTGCCTTATACATATTACTTTACTAGCGTAGATTTGAATATTACACTGATATATACTATATAAATATACAGAGATAATCTCTATATATTGTCATATTTTAAAAAAGTATCATACATAAGAATATTATGATAAGTTAAACTATTTATTTAATATTTAATTATATAATAGCATCAAACTTTGTTTGTTGTTGGTATAGTACTTAATAATAATAACATGGACTCGGAATTTAATATATTTAAAACTGAAACACTTCCCTAAAATATATTTGCATACACATATACATAGAGAGATCAAGATTTAGTACATTCCATGTGTACAAATATACATATGTCGCTCTCGTGTACTGTGTACACAGGCACTTACATATTTCTTGTTTAATAATTTACAATATTAATCTTGATTTAATTAAAGTGTCTATTTATTTACGAATGAGATCATATATATATTTTATACAACGTATAAAACCGTACGCGGGCAACTTACTTTTCCAATACGGTTATATGCAAAATAGGGGCATATCTAACTTATCTCTAAGCATTGATGAGATTGCTGATTTTAATGTTTTGGAGTTGATTAATTACAATGTATTGTATAAGAAATTATTTTATAAAAATATAATAAAAAAGATACTTATTTTTAATATAATATAAAAATAATTCTTATACAATACTCAATTTAGATTAATATTATTTATTTTAAATAATAATAAGAGTGTTTTAATTTTATAAATAAAAGCAAAATAGACTTATTATATATAATTTTTAACTATATAAATCCAGGTCCTTTGTACTGGATCAATGGAAGTGCAACCTCGATGTATAATATACACAAATATACATATAAATTCAATACAAAAGCAAGTTTTTATACATGCATTACAGTATGTCCGATAAACATCAATTAACAAAACTATAAAAGGATATATGTATTTTAAGGTTGAGATTAATAAAAAAACATAAACATGTTTTTTAAATTTACTTTCTAAAGTGATTCTTGAGAATTAATCTTATCATGTTTAAATGTAGAATTCTTTAAAGAATATTCCATAAAAATTAATTAATTATTAATAAATGCTAATTAATATAATTATATTAATTATTAAGAGTTGGGACAATAAATATCTTATTTTAAATTGAAAATAAAACAATATAAAAACATAATGCTAATTGATTAAAAAGTTACTCCATAATAAACATCCAAAAATAAGGAAAATAAATTTAAAAAAAAAAAAGAAATAAAAACTCTCTCTTAAAACGTATTTGGTTCTCCACCCAGAAAGTTCATTAAAAAACTTCAGTAATATATATATATATATATATTATGATTATAGGATTAACCACTGTAATAAATAATTCTATTAATTTTCTATATGGAATTAGGGTATCTTTACATGAATTAATTTGATTATTGAAAGTTACAATTATAAATACAATGCCTGTTTGTCAAATTCAAAATAAAATAAAATACAACAAGATGAACTTATACAATATGAAATACATATAAAGATAGAATGTTAAGTTTAACCATGTAAAAAGCTTCTTGTTTAATATAATAATCCTATATAAGACATTAAGCATTTTCATAAGTAAATAATCTGTTGTAAAGTCTTAGTTTGTTAGATTAACAGTTATTAGACTATAAACAGTTAAAACAACGCTGGTAAATAAAATAGTTTAATATAAATCGCATGATGATTAAATGCTGATTAACATATAATTTAATAACACGTAATTTCAAGAGTATATGTACGTTCTCGAACTTATATATACACAGACATAGTCACAGCCACATTCGATGCATTTTAAATTTATTGATTATATGAACAATAAATATAAATAAGAAAATTAATTGTTTATTTATCCACATTATTAAAACAACTATAACTATTCAAATGTTATAGTGCTCAACATATGAGACACAGAGTTAAGAATGCATTTGAAAATGCAGATTTCTTTATTTATGCTTGAGAATGTTATATAAAGATACAAACGTATATGAGATAAGTTTAAAGTTTAAAATTACTTTCATGCATGAATAATAGATGTAAAGGAGAAAATTAATTACTTCAAATAGAATGACATTTAATTTATAAATTTAATAAATTTTAAATTGATAATATATTAATAGTATCAATGTTAAATTATACTAGATTTTAATGGTTAACTTATTACAAAAATAAGTTTAATAAATTCATTTATTTATCACTAAATTTTTAATAATAATAACATTTTTGTTAATGGGAAATTATTATCATACAAATACTTAAATTTTTAATTTTGATTATGTTGAATGCTAGAATGTTTGGTTGGAGTTCTTAAGTATAAAAAAATGACATGAAATAATATAGCTGTGTATATACAATGTAAAATAATATTACAATTAATCAAATCCATATCCTTAAATTAGTGTATCTCTACACACACACACACACACACACACACACACGTATATTAGTATTATACACACATGTAATATATATAAATCCCCAAGTGTGTTTATCCTAAAGTATTAACAAAAATTAAATACGATATACTTCTCTGTAAAACATACCCAAGCTTTAATAACCAGTTAATAAAAATTTAAATGGTATAGCAACATCAAATAATCAAACAATGGAAATGCTATTATTATGGTAAGGCAAAATCAAATTAAATAAATAACAACATAGAAATTCGGCTTTTTAATTTTTGATATTGTAAGGTAATTACCATGTATATCTAGAAGTTCTAGAAGTTACTAAGAGATATTTATGGTCTGGCTAATCCTTGATAGGATAGTCCAAATATAACTAGAATATACCTTTTCCTTTGTATATATAAACCTGACCTTGAATACAAAGGATATCTTGAGTTTTCTGTCTTTTCGTAATTTACTGTGTTTGTCTCGGGGTTCTCACACTGGTGGAGAAGTCGGCAATTTGTGAGAGAAGTTTCTTTTGATCTTCTTTTTTTTATCTCTTTTCAATCTTTCCTTTTTTTTTTTTCTTCTTCTTCTTTTCTTTGTTTTCTTTGTTCCTTTCATACGATTTTATGGAGCAACAACTTTTGGAACACTAATTCGCATCACACACCAGCATGAACAGCTCCTTCAACACTTGCAGTTCAGTTCTAGCTCCTACTCCTCAATCAAACCCACGTGTCCGACCTCAACCTTTTCGAGGTGCGCCGGGTGCAGATGTTCACCATTGGTTAGCTCATTTCATCAATATTGCACATATCATGGGTGGACAGCTACACATTGCCTTCGCGAGTTTTCCAACTTGTCTTTAGATGTTGCTGCTCTCCAATGGTATAAAGTCGTCCACCACCAACAGGTTTACTCACAAATGGCAATATTGGTTCCACCTTCAAGCGGAATTTAAATTGGCTTTTGGGAAGCAGAAGATTCTGACGATGCGTTTCAACAACTTCATAGTTTGAGCAAGCACCAAATGAATCTGTCATGCAGTTGCTATAAAGTTTCGTGATCTCTTGATGCGGGGATCCACCATGTCCGAGCGTAGCAATTAGGAATGTTATGGCCTGCTCTTCGACCAGATTCTTGTTGGTTATGTTCGAGCACTGGGACCTGTTACTTTGGAAGAGGCTTTCACTCGGGCACACGTTTTGAAGCGGCTCCAAGAGTACAATTACCCATTCCAGAGGCCATCACTCTTCCAACTTTCAATGCGCCTGCTGGTCCTGTGCCTATGGAGGTAGAAGCTGCTCGCATTAATGGTGCTGGTCGGGTGCTGGTCGTGGTCAAGGACAAGGACAACGACGATTGTCTTGTTGGGCTTGTGGTGTACTTGGTCACACTTACCAACATTGTCGGCGGTTTCCCGATTGGTGACCACATCCAGGTTGGCGTCCAGTCAGAATCAACCGTTGCTGTTGTGGATGTTGCTCCTGTGAGGCGGGAAACGAGTAGTGTGTTGGGTAATGAAGGCACCTAACACTTTTCCTTCATCTCTTAGTCCTTCTCTTTTCTTTCTTTTTCACCTCAAGCTTCGCGAACTCCTCATAAAGGGTTATCTCCATTTACACTACAGGTTTCATACATGGTACCCCTGTAACTATTCTTATTGATACAGGTTTCTAGTATTTCTTCGATTTCGCTAATGTGGTTACGTTGTGCTTTGACAACGGTGCCAACAAGGAAGCTTTACATGTGTTGTATGGCGATGGATGTACTCGAGCTGCTTCGTCTACACTTGCTCAAGTACCTTTGCAGTTTGGGACTTATGCAGACGAGTTGCAACTCCATGTATTCTCACACCAGATTTTTGATATTATTCTTGGGTGTACTTGGTTAGATGCATGTAAGGCAAGTTGTCAATTTGGGCCTCGACGGTTAATACTTCCAGGTCATTCACCTTTTCTTTTGGATAAACTCCCTCTCAAGCAATGTGGAGCAATTTTGTCAAGTGCCATCATGCATGAGCTAGATGTTTCAGCAATGGTGTCCTCAGTGTCAAGGAACTCTGGAAATGTACATGTGGCAACTGAACCAACTTCTTCTCAGCGAGAGTTTCAGGTACAACAATTATTGAAGAATATTCAGATCTTTTCTCTACAGATATCACCCCACTGCTAAGGTTCGAACACAACAACATTCGAACAGGGGACGCTTTACCTTCTAAAGCTGCTGTTCGAAGGCGATCTCCAAAAGAATTGGCCATTATACGAAAATGTGTGTCAGAGTTGCTGGAGAAGAAGCTGGCTCGCCGTTCTTTCAGTCCATGGCATCAGAGCCCCATTTGGTGGATAAACCTGATGGATCTAAGCGGTTCACAGTGGATTACCGTCCCGTCAATGCTGTTACAGAACCAGATAGCTATCCTTGCCGAACACACAGGATTTGTTAAATCAATTGGGTAAGAGTCATTGGTTTACTAAATTGGATCTTGCTTCAGGTTATTGGCAAATTCCTATGGCTCCCGAAGACATTCCCAAAACAGCATTCCGAACTCCTTTTGGTTTATATGAGTTCCTTGTTATGCCTTTTGGTTTAGTATCTGCTCCTGCCACATTTCAGCGCATGATGGATGAAGTTTTTAATGATGAGTTTCTGGAGACAGTTGCAAAGTACTTGGATGACATTCTGGTTCATACTCAGGGATCTTGGGAAGATCATCTCAAGGAAGTAGCTCGTGTGTTTGATCGTTTACGGGAGTATGGGCTCAAGTTGAAGAAGCCTAAGTGTGTTTTTGGCACAGTTGAAACTACGTATTTGGGGTACATGGTTTTCGTGAGGGGTTACGTGTGGATCCATCCAAGGTGGAGGCTGTGGCGAAATTTCCTCGTCCAACAGATGTACGGTCTTTACGACGATTTCTTGGTAAGGTCACATATTTAGGACGTTTTATACCTCGTTTGGCTGATGTCAATGCTCCTTTGCGAGCTTTGTTGCATGAGGATGTTCCTTTTGTGTGGACTGACGATTGTGAAGATTCTTTTTGTAAGCTACGAAAGTATTTGACGTCCCCTCCGGTGCTTCATTATCCGGATTTTTCTCGTCCTTTTATATTACGAACGGATGCTTCTTCGTAGGTATTGGTGGAGTCCTAATGCAAACTGAGGTATGTAATGAGTCCGTTCGACATCCCATTGCATATGTGAGTAGGGCATTGCAAGGCCCTGAAAACAACTATTGTGCTTCAGATCTTGAGTGCTTAGCTGCAGTGTGGGCTTTTGAGCGTCTTTATGTATATCTCCATGGATCTCATACGCTTTTGGAGTGTGATCATGCAGCTGTTTTTGCCTTACTGAAGAACAAGAAGTTGCTTGGACGATCTGCCAGATGGGCACTTCGGCTCCAAATGTATGACTTTGAGGTCAAACATCGTCCCGGGATAGTATGGTGGATGCTGATGCTCTTTCTAGGGCTCCTTGTGCAGTTATGGCCAATCAATTGGATCTTACAATTCCATCTCTTGCAGAGGTCTCAAGGGCTCAGGAAACAGATGCTTGGATTCAACCTATTCGTTTGGCACTAACCAATCCTTCTCAACCATCCAACTCTCATTTTTCTTCATTTGTGGCACAATTTCGCATACATGACGGTGTGGTTTATTTTATTGGCACAGATGTTACAACTTCACTACGTTTGGCAATTCCAACCACTTTTGTTCCTAGGTATCTTGTAGCATATCATGATTCACCACTTTCTGGCGGACATTTTGGTTATCGAAGAACTTTGGACATCTTACAACGTTTTTTTACTGGCCGAATATGCGAAAGATGTGATCCAGTACGTACGAAGTTGTTCATTGTGTCAGACTCGGAACTCCTCACGATCAACTGGTGCTTTAGAGTTTATACAGGTGGAACGGCCATTTGAACTTGTTGCATGGGATTTAATTGGTCCTTTTCCACCTTCAGCTGCAGGCAACCGATATGTTGTGGTTTTAACAGATTATTTGACACGTTGGGTGGAGGTTGGAGCTTTACCAGATGCCATGGCCCATAGTGTTGCTGATTTCTACTCACTCGGGTAATTTTGCGCCATTCATGTCCAGAACGGATTTTATCAGATAATGGACCTGCCTTTATTGCTGAAGTTTTGAAGGTTTTGACTTCACGGATGGGAATTCAACAATCTTTCACATGTCCCTTTCATCCACAAACAGATGGATTAGTCGAGCGTTTGAATCGGACTTTTAAAGGTATGATTTCTAAGTATGTAAATCCTACTCAGAATGATTGGGATTGGTATTTGCGATACTTAGAATTTGCATACAACACTGGCATTCAAAGTTCCATTGGCATGTCTCCATTCAAAGCATTGTATGGGCGAGACCCTCGAATGCCTCCAGAAGTTGGTTTGGCTTCTCACAAACCTAAGTATGCTGAAGCTCGATATTGGGCAACTTACTTAGATCGAGCTCTTCCTTTATTGTATGCTACCTCAGCAGAACATTTAGGTCGGGCACAAATTCAACAACAACAGGATTATAATTCTCGTCATCGGCCACCTCCTCAGTTTGCTATTGGTGACCTTGTTCTTGTACATTTTCCGGAACTTCATCAAAAAGGACTCACTCCAGGTTTCTTACGGAAATGGCTCGGTCCTTATAAGATTCTTCGTCAAGTTGGCCCTCAAGTTTACCATGTGCAAGATGTTGAGTCTCGAGAAGCACCTTTGGTTGCTCACGTTTTACGACTGAAGAAGTTTTTCTTACGAGGGGGGGATAATGTAAGGTAATTACCATGGTATATTCTAGAAGTTTCTAGAAGTTACTAGAGATATTTATGGTCTGGCTAAATCCTTGATAGGATAGTCCAAATATAAAGAATATACCTTTTCCTTTGTATATATAAACCTGACCTTGAATACAAAGGATATCTGAGTTTTGTCTTTTCGTATATTTACTGGTGTTGTGTCTCGGGGTTCTCACAATATATATATTAAACTGGAATATATATATATATATATATATATATATATAGTATTTTGAATTGTGATTTGATCACACTACGTCTCCTTAACCTTAATATTAAATAAATACTTAAAGAACTCTATTTTTAAATACGTTTATTAAAATGTGAAATGCCATTGGTACTAGTAAATGCTGTTTAATAGTTTTTAACTTTAATATATTGAACTTTGACATTTTAATTTAAGTTTAATCTTTTATAGACAGTAGTAACTCAATATATATATATATATATATTATAATTGTTTGCGCATAAGTGGGAAACTTAAGACATATCTTAATTGAATTGATTAAAATTTTACTTTAATTTCATTTAAGAGATAATAATAGCTAGCAAAATTTAAAACATATTAATAATATTTTACGTTTAAGACGATGACATACTAAATTTTATGTGACACGTGCTGTATACTTATTTAAATAATATATCAGAATTTGCCTTATACATATCTATACTTCTAGTAGATACTACTGCAGATTTGTATACTATACTGATATATACTACATATATATATAATATATTAGTTTATGGACATATTTTAAGAGATAATACATTTAGAAACGTATCATATAAATTATTTTTAATTTAATATTTTATATTAATAATAATTGTGCTATCATCCTAGTATTACGTTTGATTAGAAATAAATAATAATAACAATAGCATAGACACGATGCTTAATATATTTATAAACTGGATAATATATATAACACTTTTGTGTGTGTGTGTGTGTGTCTCTCTCTATATATGTGTGTGGGTGTGTGTGTGTGTGCTTGTATATACAGGCACATACACGTTCTTGTTCAATAAATTTATAATAGTGATCTTGATTTAATGAAAGTGTCTATTTCTTTACGATGAGTCATATGTTCGGCGGTATAAATAATATAATTTATATAACATAAGTATGCACACACACACATGCGTGTTTACAAAACCTCGTACCGTTTTAACTTGATATAAATAACAAGCAGTTTGTAACTGTTGCTTAACAAACCAAATACAGAGATAAAGTTAATATATATATATTGACATATATTTTGAAAATGTTAATCACATTAGTTTTAAAAATGCTATATTAAGAGAGTTCTGTAGTAGAGCAACTTTAATAAGTAATGATTGAATGATTTTAGTTTTCATAATATTATGAATTATAAAGTATTTCTATTGTCCATTTAATATCCAACATTTATGTAAAATTAAAATAAAAATTAAAACTTTAAATGTCACGTAAATCACGATACTTATCCAGATGCATACATAAACACGAATTACGTGAACCCTAAACTTTGTTTAAAGCTTCCTAATCTTTCGAAAAAGTTGTCGTTAGCTATCACTTTGATAAACTAAAAGTAGTTCCAGTTTTTTCTGACTTACAAGAATGATCATCATTTGTTTCTAAAGATAATATATACATACACACATATATGTGTGTGTGTGTGTGTTCATAATATTTCAATATATATTTATATTTTCATTTGTTGTACATGTGTTCTGCAAATTCCATCACTTTGTAATAGACTGCAATAGAATAAATACAATCTTCAAATAAAGTTGTAAATTCAGTCCGAACAATGTCTTTTGAGCATCCACTAGAACCATCTGCGATCGGCGTGGAACCAGTTCGATGTCCTCCACCGGAGCCCTCATTCTTCATGTTAATTCTCTCTCTCACACACACATACACACACTGGAACAGTTGTTATATATATATTAACATTGATTGAGATTAGTGATTCTAATGTTTCAAATGGGTCATCTCACGATTGGGTGTTCAAGTTTTCATGTTACAGTCAGCTTGTTTTAGTCCCAGGTCTTGGCTTGGGTGGTATATTTAATAATATGTAATAGTTAATTAAAATATTTAATAAAAGATAAAGTTACTTATCTATGCCAGGTTTGCACATGCAGTTACAATTTGGGCATTTGCAGTAAGAATGTTTTTGGCAATGGAGTCTGCCTTGTTGAGCTATAGCAAGTCTAGCTTTCTTCTTTTGGTGCCACTGCTCCAATATAAATACTTATGTAGGCTTCGTCTATTGTGTGCTAGTCTAAAGGAAATCCAATTCACCTTTTGTTCTTACACTTTGTAGTAAAACCTACAAAATGAATCAGAAACTTCTTTAAGTTTTCTTAATCACCTAATTGACTTTCACTGCAAGCTCTTCAAATTCAACTCTTCTCTTTTTATTTGGAACCTGAGAGAACTTCTTTACTTGATTAGCAATACAAACATTGAAAATCTCAATAACCCATTCATCCTTCATCATCTTTGGCTCTGCTTTCTATAATTCCACTGGTGTGAACCCATAATGTTTCTCCCAATCTTCATCAGTAGCACACCAATATGGACGTGCTCTTTTCACATAAGAAATATCAAGATTATCAAGATTTGGAGGGCTTTTCTTAAAAGAAATTGTAAAAAGATTTAATACACCAAGGACACTATTAGAATATGAAGATCTTATAGTCATTTACAACTAAATTTAAAATAGAATACCTCCATCACAAGAAAAATGATATTGATTATATTAAACATATTATTAATTACATATTAAATAAATTATTAAATATATCCAAGCGTCTTGCAAGCTCTAGTTCCAACTCTTAGTCACCCAATCATGAGATAACCCAAACACATTATTTTTTCAAGTTCATTAATTATATAAATAAAAGCATATTTATATAGTAATTGTCTTTTGTATTTTTCTAAACAATATTTATTTCATGATGAAATAATTTTAAAGTAAAGAAAAAAACTACTAAAAATGGTAAGTTGACACACACACAGGCTTAGGATAGCTCAGTAGCTTAGTTAGAAATATAACTAATAGTGTTATATGCTTTAACCATGTTTAGTAGCAATTGTGGCTCTTGTGGGACAATTGGTGATCTCTCTGATCAAGATTACTTCAATAGGATTCGATCCGCTCTTGATAATGCTATTCCACGTAGGGTTCCTAGCTCATCCTCATTAACTGCGTGATGCAGCACTAATAACAACGACATTTAAAAGCTGTGATGATGTTCAAGACGCATGGGGTATTCTACTCCTTGGTGGTCAACATATTTTTAATAATATAACAAATATATTTATATATTTCAAAAATGTCATTTCATATGAGAAATAATGTGATATAAATCAGAAACTTCATATTTTCAACTTAATAAGTTTATTGAACATGTGTTATTAATAGTAACATTAAACTTTGTTTATACAGAAGTTACAAGGAACAATATAGACTTATTTGTGTCATAAACTAAATGTTTTAAATTGACATGTAATCTTATTCATGGAAATGATTTGCTATGGGGATTACATGTAAAGCTTTTTTAATTTAGGGTTTTTAGTGTCACTTACATAGATATGAATTCATGCACATAGATCCGGCTTATTCATGTGCTTAGATCTAGTTGATTCATAGATATGAGAGCAGACAAGTGGTTACAGAGGTGTTAAAGATGAAAATCTTATTTCCCAAATCAAAAATAAAAAAGGTAAAGGATGGTGGAGTCAATCTCAATTTCTTTTACTATTTAAATGGTAGAGTTTAAACAAAATTTGTCCCTCTTCATATTTGAATTACACTAATAGTGTTAGTCATCAAGTAATCTTGTTGTTTTAATTAAAGAGCAAAGTTGGCACCATGTTAGCATTCATGCCTATCAAAACTCATTTTAAAAAATAACCATGTCAAAAACAAAATTATGTAAGAAATTCTAATCTTCAATTTTTAAAAATACAAGTCTAAAAACAATTGAACTTTTAATGTACTTATTCACATATTCTAGAAATCTTTAGAGTATTTTTTTTTAATGTTTTTAGGGATTGTTGGTGAAACACGAGATAAGGTAAAAGATGGAGGATTGCCGTACAACATGTCCCACTCATACAACAAAAAGGTAATTTATAATATATAAAATTAAACACTAAATTTAAATTATTCCAAGTAGGCCTATTTAGTTTAAACAACATATTTAGAAATATATATTATATATATATATATAATATATATATATATATATATTCAATGCAGTTAAGTTTTTTAATCCTAAAGCATATAATATAACTTCTCTATATAAATTCAAGTAGAGAAGTGGTTAGGACAATTGTGTGAAAAAATCAATGTAGATAGGACTTTGATAGATGTCACAAAATACAAGATTTATCATTGGATTTATGGTTCGATTTGAAAAGGGAAAGAGCACAGGGAAACACGGGCTTCAAGTATGGTGGGACATATTTCCAAATAAGTGTCATAAAATATAATTTAAATATAATCTAAAAATATATTTGTTATTATGTTAAATATTTACAAATTTAATGAAATTATGACAATCTATTTAATTATTCTTGTTAATATTGTTTTATGCAAACATGGATTTAAGAAGCAAAATGATATCAAAAGTGCAAAAGGGAATAGTTTGTTATTTAAAATTGTTAATGCATATATGATGATATCTAGTAATGGTGCAAATCGTGAAAATATGAATTGAGGACTAATATTGTAGTGTGGAATGCAAAATCTAAAAGACTAGCTTGTATTGTTTCTTAAGTGAAAATATGAACTTTTATTTTTAATTTTACTAGTTCAAAAACTGGCATAAATTATAATACTTGAGTATAACGTTCGGTAAAATAAAAAAATACTAGTTCCTAAAACTATATAACTCAATCTAAATTTTATGCCATGTTGATTACCATCTTAACATATGAGAGTGCAATGACAGATTCCCAAAGCAACAATATTCAAGCAAATTCAAAGTGCATGTAGTAGCATGGGTTTATAAACATTAGCAAGCTGATGCAATCAAGATGTGAAGACATGCAACTTTAAAAATTCATGGGTGTTAAATGAGAATTGTCCGATACACAAAACCTTCAAGCAATGGCATGGTACGAAAGCATCATGGTTTTTTCATTCCTAACTCATTGGTGCAACTTTTGAAGAAACAACTTGTATATTCTCTCGTCACCAATTTATCTACATCTTCATCAAAACGAAGAGTTTTCTAATGAAGAAGAGGACGACAACATACCCCATGTACAGGTGGTAGAGATATCTGATGATAAAGAAGAGGAGAAGCATGTGGTTACACTAATGAGGATGACAAACTATTTACAATTGTAAGAGAGATGTTTATTCACTTAAATGAGGCAGCTAATAGGCACTAGGATGCATGCATCTACCTGAATTGGCTTCGAGATAATATGTTTAAAGAAGAGACTACATACACAGTTTTATCTTAAATAAGAAACCACATGCAACTAAAGAATCAAAACAAGGTCTCTCATCTCGCTCATACAATGTTAGGGATGCATGAGTTTCTAAATATGTTTGTTGAATCTAGCCTTGAAAATTACATATGTACATACTCATTTTCTAGAATTAATGAAGTCTTCAAGTTTCTGTCACTTCTCGTAAAAATAATGGTAAAAAGCAATTATTGCTTCTCATAAAACTAATGATCAACAAGATGTTTCTAATGCTTCTTTATAAAAAAAATCACCAATAAATTAATCAACATGTTTATTAAGTATTTAAATTGGTCACCATTTATGGTAGTTGGTGATTGACTCTATGTATGTATTAAAGAAGATGACATCAACTCTGCTATTAAACAAAATAAACTAATGAGTATCAAACACACTTATGACCAACACTACTTGCATAATTCAACATAGTAACCAACTCTACTCTTGCATGCTAGCCCAAAGTTCTTAAACAAAACAACATAGTAACATGAGTAATGGGTGATCAATATTACGCGCATCACCAACTCCATAATTAAATAACAATTAAGCCTCTTATGTGGAAGGAAGTCAAGAATTGCACATTATTATGAAGTGCGAATTATCATGAAATGCATGCAATGTTACGTTCTAGACACTTGACACTATTATTATATGGTCACATTCATATTGCATAATGAGAAAAGACTTTGCATAACATTAAGGCATCACGATTAACCAATACAGCATAATATTGACTCAATCTTTCCATTATATATATGAAATGATATAATCATGTTAACGATCATCACATGACAATGATTCAAATCGCTTATAATGTAATTAAATTATCAATCCCACTTATACCCAAAATGAATGTGCATGTGATATCAATTTGGCATGAAATATTTAATCACAATTCATTATGCATTTCCCATCACTTTATTTAAATATATTTTAGTTTATGACATAAATAGGTTCTACATTATTTTTAGTATGAGTTAGGTGTGTCCTATACATAACAAAAACAATCAGAAAGACATAATGTTTGATTTTGTAATTTAAATTGTTTAATATTGTAGAAATTCTAAGATATTCACAATAAATATATAAAAGATACATATAAGGTTTGTTTTAAAACTTATACATGCAAAGAAAAAATTAAATTTTTTTTTACCATATTTAAGTTATCTTGATTATAGAATTTATCCTATTACATACATTCTTTAGTCGATGGTAGTTGTTACGACCCCTCGTATTTGAGTTCTTTAATAAAGCTTCCATGAATGTAGTTTAGTTTGGGTAAATACGACTAGAATCACAGTTTATCCATGGGATATCTACTTAAGAGGTTATAATGATGTATGTTCATAGACTTTGTACATTAATGATATGTTATTGATGTTATTGATCTACATATACAGTTTCTGAACATGGACGCCCTTATATACAGGTTGAAAGTTCCAGTCCGGAATACCAGTATACGTCTCAATCTCAGGAAGCAAGTTGAGCAAGTTACCCATCATGAAATCCTCGGTATGTTCCTCAGAACTTGGAAACTGTGGTTTACTAGTGGTGGTTGGGAGGCTTTGGGAGAAGAGGGGACTGCCCAACAAAACCCTGTGGGTTACTAGTGGAAGGCGTCGACAAGTTGCTAGAAATCTCTGCAAAGTGGTCGCCCCATATGTCATATAGGGGCTCCTGTTTCTTCTTCTCTGGTTTATGGATAGTGAACTGTGCAGCTTCTCTCCGGAGAAGACCAATAGAAGTGAGCTGTTTACCGTTACCTTGAGTTTTCAAGGTGTGGTTATTCACTTCAGTACTCTCTCCTACATTTAAGTTGCTCACTAGTGTTCTTGAAACTTGCTCATTTACACCAGGTGCTGTTGTTAGAGGATTGGATATCACTGTCCCAGTGTGTTTCGGTGTTGGGATGTCTATATTCCCCCTGAGGATCTTTGTTTCTATGGTTTATGGGTACGTACCTTTGATGGGATTTTCACAGCTTCTTCGTGTATTTCCTTGTCCACAACAAGCTCCTTGTCCTTTAGGCTGCTACGAGACTTCATGCTTCTCCTCAGTGACGGTTTTGTTTCTGACAGCCTCGAGGAGTTTAAGATCCTCTCGATTGGTGGGATTTTTCATCTCAGACTCTGAGCTTGAGTGTGGACTAGCCGATCCAGATGAGTTGTTGCTTTTGCTCCTCTTCATTTTTCTAGTAGTCTTGGGCCTTTCAGCAGACAGACATACCTGTGTAACAAAACATGCATAAATACACACACACATATATTCGAAGATTATATATACATATATATAGAGAGAGAGAATAGAACGCAGCAATTTGTGAATAAAATGGTGCTTAACAAGTTCTATTGGTGTACAGGTTAATATGTATTAATGACATACATATGAAAACAAACATCTTACAAACCTGTCTAAAGATAAGTTTAGTAGTCCAATACGTATTAATTTATATGTGTTAAATTAACATTTAAGTAATCCATATTAGATCAGGAGGCAACCAGAGTCGAACTACCTTTACATCTGACTCGTGTATCTGAGTTTATAAGCTACACTACCTATGCGTCTGGCAAGGACACTACTGTAGCAAACTAAACTAGTACTAAAACTTACAGGGTAGTCAGACGTCCGAAGAGTCACCACCGGTTTCAGCTGTGGATGCTCATCCGACTTCTTCTTACGAGTAACAGTCACGTTCAACGTTGTCAGCCTCCAAAGCTAAGGACACTGGCAATGTTTCTCCAAGTTCTTTTCCATTTCGAGATCTTGGGACTCCGCGTGCTAGCTGTTGATTGTCCAGATGACACCTCTTGGAGGAGTAGCCATGAAAAGACCCCAAAACTAAAACAAGGGCACACACGCTAATAGACAAAGCCATCTGCTCATGTGTATCTCTGCAGAGAGCAACCAACTCTGGAGGTAACTTGGCAGCTACAGACACTTTGAGAGCCCCAGCAGAAGTAGCCATTCTAACTACCCGTTCCCTGCTGGCGGCTCGTACGTCTGCTTCATAGAAAACCATCATGTCGGCTGTTTTACCTGCTGCTAGCTTGAAACCTGACCCCTTGTCGAGAGCGACACCTGGAGCATGAGATAAATCTACTCCATAAACCTCTACCGCTACATCCCCAGTATTCTTCACCTGAAAGCCTCTTTTGTAGACTCTAGTGTCACATGTCAGGTTATGTTGGTCTTCCATAACCACAGTGAGCTTCTGAACTGGAGAACTACCTTTTAAAAAAAAGTAGATTCCCAGAACCACCTCGTCCACGCAATGGGATCCATTCCAAGCCGGAAATGTTGTTCTTAATGAAAGAAGCCCGGACCAATCGCATTTATGTTTTGGTTGGAATGTCACCGGACCCATTAATAACTGCCCATGTCCCGGGATGATGCCTTCCGTCTCAGCTTCACTCCTGAAGCTGAATGTGGTACTCTGAGTGTGCAGTTGGGGCTTCTCTCCTTGCCAAAACCAATTAGCTTTGTACTTGCAATTCTCTGATTTGACTTCCGTAGGCAGTATGAGATTGACGAGTACTGGATCCTTCCTTGGATTGACAAGTTGATATACAAGTTCTCCTTGTGTCCCCTCTGAACCGTCTTGTAGGCTAGCATGTCTCCTGACACTAAAGTGGCATCAATGCTGTTTGCAGATAAACTGCCTTTCTTTAACTCCGGTTGTCTCAGCAAATTGTGTGCCAAATCCTGCACAACGACGTCTGTACGACTAAGCTTTCTAAAGTATGCGAACTATATTATATGTGTTTTACACGCACAGTAAAGAGCTTACCTTTAGAAGTGACTCTGCTACTTTTAATGCAACCTGATCGTTGGTTTGTATCCACTTGCCTGAAGCACTGGACACGAAAGAAGCTCGTGGTACCTTCTTGTTGTAGCTTTGAGCCTTCAGACTGAATCCGTAACTCCATGGGCAGGACCATGACCTCTTCAGCATCGTTTCTGGAGTGTTTGATAAACACAGCACCACTCCAATCTTCTGTTCCTCGGATAGTCGTCTCGATTTCAACAAATTCCACAGCTTTTTGTGGCTGTATGGTCCAAGAATCGACCTGTTTTAGAGAGATAACCGAACCCTGCGATGAGTACGAGTAGTTCTCGTTAGTGGTGGTGGATAAAACTGCCTTGGGACAACCTATCCGTCAAACAAGTCTCGAGAGCCGAGAGGCAGACGGCTTTTTTATACGAGTCTCCAGGCCAAACTTGCACTTCTGTAACCTCAACCTGTTCGTCATACGGATTATGGAACATAAGCCTGTGTTGCAGTGGCTTCCCTTCGATCGCTTCAAGGCCAACTAGGCTTGAAAGCCCGTACGGATTGCTCACTCCCTCTCCACATAGCGGAATCACCGACCTCCCTGTACTTGTACGGAGAAGAAGATTTCCAGTTGTCACTCCTGTCTTCAAAGGCAAGAACACAACTGGTATCGTCAGACTCTCTCCAGGAGATATGGAGGCTTCTTCCTCAAGTCCCTGAAGGAAAAACTGCTCGTCAGTGCTAACTGCTTTCAGAATCCTTATCCAGGTGGTGTTCCCCGTGTTGAGAACTGTGAGGAGTTTTACTGAGGGAGAAAGCACCGGTTGTGGAGTCCATTCCATGGACGAAGGGACATGTACTACGTTGTCGATATCATCCTCAGCTTCAGCTTCTGTCTCTTGTGTTGTCGAAAGTGAATGTGCAGAAAATGGTGCCAGAACAGGTTGAGAATCCATGCCTGGAGTGTCGTCGCTAGCGAATTGCCGGCAAACATGGTGACAGCAGCCGACCGTGATGCAGACTTGCATCTGGACGGGTTTACCTCCACGAGCAAGTTCCGAAGCCAGCGAAAAGGATGTTCCAAGACTCCTCTCGAACACGTTCTGTTTGGCTTCAGCAGGATTTTGGTGGAGAAGAAGTAGAAACAGCAGCAAGTACTTAAGAAACATGTTGAATTCCTGTTCTTCGTCTGTAAAACAAATCTCAAATATCCTATATCTATAATCACAACTCAATCGACAGCCATCAATGAAAAACTAATGGTCCAAAGTGCAGCCTCGAATATGGCTCTTGACTTTGCTTATAACTATCGAAGAGGCCTTACCTCGTTCTTGTCGTCAAGCAACCCACAGAGAATCCATATTGTTTAAAACGCCAGAGCTCTACCTTCACACACAAACACAACAGTGTTTACAGAGGATCTTAGCTAGATGAACACACAAACATCAGTGATTTAAAAGTGAGGTTTACCTGGATGGATTGCCAACTAGCTGTCGTTCAGATTGTCGTCCGTCTCAAATATCGACGGTCCACGATGGTCAACGATGGTGTCCAATAGAATATACTGACTACTCAACCGCCGGAATCTTCTGCGACAACGACATCAATTCTGATCTCCACGGTCGGAATCTGGCGGCTCAATTGTGGCCGTCCATCTTGTTCCTAGCATCCTGGAGATCGGAAGGTAGGTGAAAGGTATCTGCAATGAATAAGCCAGCAAACTAAATATGAGTACGAAGTTTGATCAATTATAGAAGAGAATACTTGATATCTAATCTAATAGTCGAAAATCCAATGGGGTAAGGTGCACTGCCCATAGACGCATTTCTATTAGAGTACTGTAGGAATCTCTTTTCTTGTCTACATATGCGTAGGCAACTTCTACATGCCAGTATATTTAAATGGATAAGTAGAAAGAATATGTATGGGGTGTACCAAGAACGTGGCTTCTAATATTATCAACTAGATTTTGTAAACATATAACTTGATTCTTTAGAAGGTCACGCTTAAAAGCAAGTTCATATTCTGTACTGCAAAAATATAGAGAACGTTATCATGAAGATAGCAACTTCGTAAAAAGTCACCTGATTAGATAAATGTGGTTAGCAGCTTGTTAATGGCACCTTTTTACGACCTGGTCCCGGTATAATTGCTACTCGTCAAAACAGCTCCAGTGATGTGCTTCTCTTTTCAAATAACTCTTATGTGATTTCTTCAAATGAGCCGTCTTTTCTAGCTTCATGACGTGAGTACCTACGGACATAGATGAAGAGAAGTAAGTGTGAAATAGGAAAACTCACGCACCTAAATTTCTTTCCATTCCAAAAACGTCAGCCACTGTTGTCCTTGCACCCCTAAATAAAATCTAGCAGTAGACTGGTGAAAAAAAATCCAAGCAGTTTATATAAAGGTGACAACCTCACTGACAAGTCTTAATATACATATACAATATACTAGAGATGTAGTATATGCATAAAGTGTACATACATACATACATACACATCACACACACACTTATACATATACATCGTATGTATATATATGACCAGGGTTTGTGTCTATATATCACCTACACACGGACGCACGCTCACGCAAACTCTGTAGAGTAATTAGTAGCAAATGCGAAGTGGATTAGCTCTCTTAGAAACTTATAAAAGTCTCCTTGAGGCAAGCGTGATGTTAGGGGCAAACAATTTTTGCCATTCACGTTTTCTCTAGAGTAGACGATGAGAAATCCGGATGGCCACAACTGGGCCATCCTCTCCTG
This sequence comes from Selaginella tamariscina, assembly GCA_003024785.1. NCBI lineage: Eukaryota > Viridiplantae > Streptophyta > Lycopodiopsida > Selaginellales > Selaginellaceae > Selaginella > Selaginella tamariscina. Next base: position 50,109 of record PUQB01000916.1, read on the forward strand.
CGGTCATAATGTAAAACTTGACTCGTAAACCTGCAAAACGCGAAAATGTTTACAACTGAAGAAATGTATTGGACAAACGGAATTATGCACCTGAATCTTTCTCCTTGATATGCGTGCACGCACAAGCTCCAAAGCCGGAAATAGCAACATGCGGTGCGAAGTCGTTGACCGGGCCGATCCACGACTTGAAATTCCCGATACCTGAATCAACACAACAAATAAGCTTCACATTAAAAGAATACATCGAATTCATCTATATAACTGTTTCACACAGCCACACACACACACGATATATATATATAGCCCATAAGCGAGATATGTATGAGCAATTGAAGTACCTGACTTCTTAGGCATTTGCACGAGGTGGTAGTAGTCGAAAACACCTCCGGTGGCAGCGTCACACTCCTCGAGGTTGTGGGCTTCATGTCTAGTGTAAGACCATTTTCCATTGCGGTAATCCTCGTGCAAGAATAATTCCCAGTTCCGGAATTCCAAAGTCTGCATTGTTCCTGGATGAAAAATTGGAATATATTATATAAAATATCTAATATTATCATTTAAAATATGAAGTGTTGTAATAATAGAAAGGATACCTTCACATTTTGGATTGTCGCAAATCGGGCAGTCCAACAAATGAAGATCTTAAAAAACATGGAAAGTGTTACACAAGCATCCGTGAAGTGCACTTAAAAAACATTTATGGCCTACCTGCAATCCAGATCCCGGGCTTCACATCGTCCACTATGAAACACGGCGAGCGCTTGAAAAACTCCTCGGTGGTCATATCCTTCCTGACGCGCTGCCAGAGCCTCCCGAATACAACTGCCTTGCCGGAAAGCATCGGAAATGCTCCGATTCTCATCCAAACTGCACAAAAAGTTCATTTTTGCTGTTTCTGTTGAGAGGCATTTTCAGTACATACATAAGTGCTTGTACTCGTCAACGCTGTAGGAGTGCGTTCCGTCTACACAAAACAAGATTGATATTTTAACCGATCATGGGACAGAATAATGCAGAAACTGACCGAATGCTGCCTTGTATAGGGATTTCCAGGTGAAATCCGGTTTGTACGCCATAGAATCTCCGATATCGAGCCGCTTCAGGCAGAGGCTCCGCCATAGCCGATCATCCATGGCGAACTCGACAAAGAACCGAGAGGTCAGGGCAAGCCTCGCCAGATCGCACGCATCCAGGAAGCTCGCAATGCATGACCAGATGTCGCGATTGTACCTGCGACAACAAAATGATTCAGAGCCTCCGGAATCAATGAAAACCGATCAGCGCATTCGCGAATGAAGATCGCGGTCAGGATATCGGATAGAAATCAGAAATCTTGCGAGCAAAGAACTTACAGCTGGTCTTCAGAAGCTTTCGGGCAGGAAATCCTCCTCCGCTTGTGCCGACGTAGCGCCGGCGGCTGCTGCCAAGAGACTCCTTGCTTCTTGCTCTGCTCCGATTCGAGCAGAGCAAGCTCCCGGCTGCGCTTCCTGGTCATCACCATCTTGAACTTCCGAAAAATTCAAAATGCCTCCTTTTTGAAATTTGAATCCTCCATAAGCGGGACAGCGTGATATCGCAACCGTCCATACCGTCGCCGTTTCAACGGACTAGATCCAATCCGTATATCCGCGTGAATAGTCAAGGAATATACCAGAAAAAGAAACAGAACAAGGGAATTGTACACTCACCTCTTCGAGCGCTGATACACGTAGAGCGCCCTCTCACACACTCCCTGTTATGTGCCCACAATCGATCTGAGATAGCCTAAACCCATTGAATATACACACCCTAAACCGTAACGGATCTTGTGTTTAAATCTAATTTAAGGGTTCTCGAATTGGCGTCTTATGCTCTATAGGAAACGTCAAAAAGTACACACACACACATATATCTAATATCTTATTATGTATGTGTGTGATTATATATATAAGATTCAGTTATATTAGTTGAGCGTATAAGTATTATACACACACATGTATATGTCGTGTTTACACAGTGGAATATAACTTTGCAAGAGCCACATACGATGTCGCATGTTGGCCAGCCAAATCCAACTTGTTAGAAACACATTGACGAGAGCTTCTACTGGCACCAGCAAGGACACATCTCCATTCGAGATCATCCGGTACAAACGGCATACACTCTACGAGCTCGACGGCATCCTTAACCCGTCCTGCTCTACATAGAACATCCACCATACAAGCATAATGCCTCTTTGTCGCCTTCACATCGAAGTCCACAACCATCGAAAGAAAGCATTCCCGACAGGTGGATGTGTTCCCGACATGACTGAGAGACAAGAGTACGGAGATGAAACAGGCCTCATCTGGACCTTCTGTCATCTTCATCGTGTTGAACTCCTCGAGCACCCTGCGTCTCTCCCCGTTGTGTGCATATCCCGTAAACATGGCGTTCCACGAGATTATGTCTCTCTCCGGCATGCTTTCAAATGTCTGTTTTGCCGAGGATACATACCCATTCTGTGCATACATTACCAGCATGGAAGTCCATGAAAAGAGATCGCGAGAAGGCATTCTGTGAAAGAGCTCCATTGCTTGCTGCAGATGCCCTTTCTGGGCATATGCTGAAAGCATGGCATTCCAGGAGACGATGTCCTTATCCGGCATGGTGTCTAGCATGAACCTTGCGTGTTCCAGGCTGCCAATAAGGGTGTAAGCAGATAACATTGTATTTGAGAGCGTCTGATCATGATGTGGGCTGGAATCATACAGTGCCTTAGCCTCTAGGAGATCCCCTTTCTGGGCATATGCAACAATGATGATAGTTAAAGGGATTAAGCTCCACTCTGGCATGGATTCAAAGAAGAGCTTTGTTTCATCCAGATCTCCATGAGTCGCAGATGCATGTAAAACAATAGTCCATGAGACTAGACTTCGCTGGGGGATTGCATAGAAGATATCCTTCACTTCATCAAGGTGCCCATTGTGTGCATATGCTGATAGCATCGCATTCCAGGTGACGATGTTCTTTTCTTGCATTGTATTGAAGAGCTTCCTCGAGGATTCAATGTGTCCGTTCTGGGCGTACTCCGAGAGCATCCTGGTGCAAGAGAAAACTGTGTGTATGGGCATTGTGTGGAAGAAGGAGGTCGCTTCGTGAAAGGAGGCGGAGTTGAAGTATGCGGCCAGCATGAAATCCCAGCAGAAAGAGTCTTTGTATTCTATGGAATTGAAGATCCTCCTTGCGTCCCTTGCGCTCCCACATTTGCCATACATCTCGATCAGTTTGTTACACATGAATGTGTCTCTGTCTCCATATGTGGACCCAACTTGGTTTTCTAGTTGCCTTGCAGAGGCAAGAGATGTACAAGAATGTATAAGTTGAATGCACTCGTTTCTGTTCATCTGGAATTTACATCAAGTTGAAAGTCTTTTATATCAGTTAAATAAAACTATAACATCTTATTAACCAAAATTTTGAAAAAAATAAAGACTCAGGTTGCATATAAATTCTTTTTATGTTTTTAATATTATTACATTATATTATATTATATTAAGTTGTGAAATGAAATTATAATTTTCATCATACCTTCTTAATATACTACTAATGATTTTATTCTTGTGCATTTTTTTAAATTTTAATTAAAAAATTATTAATTCAAGTTTCTTACAACGAATTAAGTTTTATAAAATTCTAGTTGATTCAAATATAATATATACAGGATGTAGAGGTTTTGAAAAGCCCATTTGGTTATTTATATTATATGATTAAAACAAATTATTTAAGATGTACATTTTAAAAGTTAATACAATTATTTATGGTCGGTTAGCTTTGTAATTAACACAATTTAAATATAAATTATATCATAATTATATTTTTCTTTTACATATAATACAAAGATCATTTTAAATTTGCATTCTTTGTGTACTTACAATTGTATAGTGTTTAGAGTTTTCATAAAATCAAAATAAAATAATAATTTATATTAGGATGATGACATCATCAAGTCATAATATCTTTATCTTGTGAGAACTCGGAATATAAATGTGTATATCCATTAGTTCAGAAACCCTAACTTATATACAAGAGCGAGTGGTCCAGATTGAATCCAATCCGACGGCTATCAAAATCCACTACGCTAATAATAGTATGTGCACATGCAGCCGTACACGTGGATCTTACATCATCCCCTCCTCTCGGAAGGGTGTAAGTTGGTTAGGGTTCTCTTGTAGACGGGCCCGGATCTGGAGGAACATCAGGAGGAGGCACTGGTGGATCTATAGGCGGCACAACTTGTTCCCGTTGCACAAAATGCTTCAACCGTTGTACATGTACAATCTCCGGAGGATCGGGTTGAATGTCGTGCCGAACCTCATAAACCTGTGGTCCTACTTGCCGTAACACTCGATACGGTCCTTTCCATTGAGGAAGGAGACTCTTAGCTAAACCACGTACCGTAAGCTTGGGAAAACGAACCAACACCAGTTCATCAACCTTGTACTCCGCAGGAGGACGATGATGCGAGTTGTACCGTTGTTGTTGTCCTACTTGTACGCGGCCCAAGTGTTCTGCTGACTCCGCACGAACCAATGGAAGGATGCTTGTCAGATACCGATCCCATGACCTAGCATCAGCAGCTCGCGGTAACCGAGACGGCAAACCCAACTCCGTTGGCAACACCGGGTCATGACCATACAAAAGCTTATATGGAGAAGTACCAATGGAACTTTGAACTCCAGTGACATAAGCATATCGGAGAGACGGCAGATAACCATCCCAATCTGAATGTTGAAAGTTCACATACTTTGCGATCATCCCCTTGAAGGTTCTAACAAGCCGTTCCACTAAACCATCTGTCTGAGGATGATAAGCACTTGTGAAAGTGTGGCGTATCCCTAATCGAGATGTCAAAACATGAAATGCCTCAGCCATAAATGCGGGACCATTATCCGAGAGAATTCGCTCCGGACAAGAATGCTGAAACACGACCCGATTCAGGAGAAACTGACCAACAGCAGAAGCAGTCGCACTAGCAAGAGCACCAACTTCTACCCAACGAGTTAGGTAATCAGAAGCAATAATAACGTACTCGTTACCAGCAGTTGACCGCGGAAAAGGTCCCATCAAATCAAATGCCACCAATTCAAACGGACGAGAAACTGCAATTGACTCCAACCGTCCTTCCGAAGCACATGGGGGAGTATTGCGAGCTTGGCACCACACACAACTACGCACATACCGAATCACATCTCCTCGCAACTCCGGCCAATAGAAAGATCTGCGCAGCTTCTCCATCACCCGACGATGTCCCATGTGCCCGCCAAGAATAGGAGAGTCATGGTAAGCATGGAGGAAGCGTGGAATGAAGATTGAAGGCACCACCAACCGCAAAGGATCATCTGGATCAGTCCCCACAAAATAAAGAAGGTCATCCTGAAGGCGATACTGTGAATGTAAATGCCTGAAAGGCAAGTCATCAGCAAGTGATGCAGGATTCTCAAACCCATCACGAAGCCTTCGAATCCACGGCTCAACCTTTTGAGCTTCCCGAACCTCATCCAAAGACGGCAAATCTAACTCTGCATTCTGCGGACACTGAACGTCAAGCACAGCAACTGCTGATGGTACGGAATCTTCATCCAAAAAGTCCACTGAAGCTGGAACAACTGGTTCCTCTGGGGCAACAGAAGAGAGAGAAGGTGGAAGAGGAGCCCGAGAAAGAGCATCAGCATCAGCCATGGAACTCCCTGGACGATGAACAACTTCAAAGTCGTAAATTTGAAGTTTCAAGGCCCACCGAGCAGTACGCCCAATCAAATTCTTTCGCTTCAACAACGAAGTGACTGCTGCATGATCACCTTCCAACAACGTCCGCGAACCATGCAAGTAGGCATGGAGCTTCTCAAAACCCCAAACTGCTGCTAGACACTCCTTTTCAGTTGTGGAGTAATTCACCTCTGCTGGCTGCAATGTACGGCTGATGTATGCAATGGGATGTCGTTGGCCAGGAACACTTGTACTCTCCTGCATCAATACACCCCCGAGGCCGATGTCAGAAGCATCTACACGCAAGATGAAAGGACGAGTGTAATCCGGGTACGCCAAAACTGGAGGAGTCGTCAACAACTCTTTGAGATCTGCAAATGCCTGCTTGCAATCCTTAGACCAAACAAAAGAAGTCATTGACGATTTCAACAACGCGCGCAACGGTGCAGTACGATCTGAAAGATGATCCAGAAAACGACCCAGATATTGTACCTTGCCAAGAAAGCGTTGCACATCATTCACACACTTCGGCGTAGGGAACTTCAAAACTGCAACTAGTTTGTCAGGATCGACTTGCAAACCTTCACGTGAAATGCGATAACCCAGATAAGTGGTGTCCTTTGATCCAAATACACACTTAGATGGCTTCAACTTCAAACCAACTTCCCGCAGTCGATCCAAAACCTTACGTACATCACCGACATGCTCCTCCCACGTTCCATCCGAATGGATCAAAACATCATCGATGAAATCAGCAGTCACCTCCGGCATGTCGCAAAGAACCTCATCCATCATACGCTGGAAAGTTGCTGGAGCATTGCTCAAACCGAAAGGCATCACCAGGAACTCGTACAGGCCAAATGGTGTTCGAAAAGCAGTCTTGGGAATGTCCATGTCAGCCATCGGAACTTGCCAATATCCAGATGCGAGATCTAACTTGGTGAACCAACGGCTCCGCCCCAGTCGATCCAAAAGGTCTGCAGTATGAGGAAGTGGGTACACATCTGAGACGGTTACCTCATTTAACGGGCGATAATCAATGCAGAATCGAACGCTCCCATCAGGCTTCGTCACAAGGTGAGGTTCGCACGCCCAAGGACTTCGAGACTTCCGGATAACACCCTTCTCCAACATCTCTTTGACATTCGCTCGTAAGATCTTGAGCTCCTTTGGTGATCGACGCCGAACAGGTACCTTGATTGGCCTAGCTTCTCCAGTTGGAATAGGGTGGCGTGTCGCAATCTTGGCCCCAGATGACAAGTCGAAGTTGAAAAGATCAGCATACTCCTTCTTGAGTTGATCAACAACTACAGCACGACGATCATCTGATGGATCCAAAGAAGAAAGGAAGAGCATGAAGGGAAAATGGTTGGAAATAAGGGTGAGACAAAAGTGATGGAAGCAGAGGTGGAAGCAGATGGACGAAGTGGAATAGAAGTAAGAGGAATGGAAGAAAGACGAGGGAGAGTCAAACAAGGGGGAGACTTTTCAAAGTCACACTTGGCATGATTGCGAGTTAACCAATCCATACCAAGAATAAGGTGAAAAGCTTGACTCGGCACCACCCGCAAAGATTGAAGCTCGAGCTCACAATCATCCACACGAACAACAATGTCCACTTCATCCCGCGAACAAGCATGAGTATGTCCGTTGCCGTACAGAATGAAGACTGGTTCTACCGCACGACGCAAATGAAGGCTGCAACGTGTAGCAACAGATTGAGAAACAGAGGACAAACTTGAACCTGTATCCACCAACACTGAAAGGAAAACAGGACGAGGTGTGCGATTGAAACGAGCTTGAAAAGTGAAAACCGGATGATTTGGTGCCGAGTGAACCCCTTGATGATACTCCCGAAAGAAAGATGGAGGGGTCACTAATTTATTCGCACGAGGACCCTCCTCTACTCGTGCGATTCGTCGTTTCCCGGAAGATCCACCGCATCACAACCTTCCACTGCAGCAGCACCAACCGGACGTTGTTGCCGCCATGGCCTCCATCCTGGAAATGGGGGACGCCAATCGGGAAACCGTTGACAGCGCCGATACGTGTGTCCAACCTCATCACATGCCAACAACGAACTGCACGTCCACGTCCTCGTCCACGGGCCCCACCTTGTGCTGGTACACGAGCGGCAACAGCCTCAACCTCCATCGGAGCAGGTCCATCCCCAACATGGAGTGGAACAAGAGCACGTGAAGGCACAAGTGGGAGAGGTGACGACTCATATCGTTGTGCCAGCCTCAAAGCATCGTCAAGAGTCACTGGAGCTAGTGCATGCACAAGCCCCACAAGGTCTTGACGAAGTGCTGGCCACAACATACCTAACTTGATGCGTTCCGACATGTTAGGTTCTGCACGCAGCAAAAGGCTTCGAAAGCGAACACAAACTGCATCACCGACTCAGACGGCTCCTGACGAATACGATGCAACTGCTGAAAAGCATCATCACAGTCGTCCGCATGCCCAAATGCACGTTTGAAGATCTCTGGAAGAATATTCCAATCGCCACGAGTTGCAACGTCCAGACCATTGTACCACTGCAACGCCGTCCTTGAAGACAAGTAGGAAACTCGCGCAAACACTGAGCACCGTCCCACGAATGATATGTGGCAACCACAGTGAAGTGGTCAAACCAATGGTACACATCATCTCCAGGATTTCCGCGAAAGAAATCCGGTCGGACACGGGGGTTTGCAACATGCGTAGGAGGAGTACCCTGGCCTGTGAATGCTGCCATCAACTGAGAATGATTGTTCATTGCACACGCATGGCATCCAACAACTGCATGAGTAACTGCTCCACAGACAAGGGATTTGTCTGTTGTGGATTCATGGATGAAGAAGACAAAATCCACAAGAAAGGAATAGATCTAGACAATTGGAAAAGCTAGACCTTAAGAAGACAGAGAAAAAGACACAAATCCGAGCACTCCGTAGGGACAATTAGAGGTGCCCCTCACCTCCACCAATGTGAGAGCTCGGAATATAGAAATGTGTATATCCATTAGTTCAGAAACCCTAACTTATATAAAAGCGAGTGGTCCAGATTGAATCCAATCCGACGGCTATCAAAATCCACTACGCTAATAATAGTATGTGCACATGCAGCCGTACACGTGGATCTTACAATCTTAAAATATTTAAATGATTAAGATTTATCATCAACTATTGAAAGAAAATAAAATTTAAATTTTTAAATTTATAATTTAAGTGATTTATAATAAGCATAAATTTAAAATATGTTATTTCTCAACCAAAAATTAATTTTTAAAAATATATTTAAAGTAAAAGCCAAGGGTTTATAAAATCTTTTTCTATAAGGACCCATTGTAATTTTATTAACATTTAAAAGTAAATAACTTTTTCATAGTGGATACTTTTTAAAGTCCTAGTTACACACATTTAAATGAGACAAATTTTTGTAACTGTTACATTACAACTAAGTTATTACACTTCATTAAAGAATTTTATATATGGAACATCTCTTTGTATATGATTTCTTAGATTTTTGTAATATTTAAAAAATATTAATCATAAAAGAATTAAAAATATCAATAATAGTTTATAGATACTAAAATATATTTGTATGACATTAAATTATATTAATTATTAATCATAAAATTTGAAATATCTTATTTAAATCATATATATTGTTTCTAGTGTTCTACAGAACAAATTATGTTATAAATCATACATACGTTTCATAATTTCAAATGACATCGTAACACTCTTCAAAAGGATGATATTAATCATATAACACATATATGATACAATTAATTAAAAATAATGATTGGGCCTTATTATTATCGATTTGAATGCCGCCTCATCTGGCTGAAACTTGAATGCCACCTGATTTAAGTAAAATTGAAGCACTAAAGATTATTATCAAATTGAGGTTGGAAATGACTTAAATTTATTTTTTTTTAATTTTATTTAATAATTATTAAATATCAAAGATAAAGTATAGTTAAGAATAAGTTGTCTTATTTAAATGGTTTATGTTTTATTTCACTTTTTAAGTTTTATTTAAAGAATGTTAATAGTAACAAAATTAAAATATCATCCTAGTAACATCTTATATTATTCCATGAATACCAATGATGAAGTATATTTTAAATATAAATTCATGAACAATTATATTTCACTTTTACTTTAATAAATTTTATTTACTTCAAGGTCATGTAAAATATATATAACATGTACATGCAAGACTTATTATGTGTGATATGACAATGCTATAATCAACTTTTCTCTTTCAAAGAAATATTTAAGCACTATAAAAAATCTCATGTTTCATATTTATACATTCTTTTAAAACTTTGTTTTAAAAATATTAATGAAAATTTCTTATTTTTAGGATATTACTTAGTTAGATATTTAATATTTAATATGAATATACATGTGATATATATCTTTAACTATATAAGATGTGTACATATTAAAATGGTTCTAAGCTATTTTTTTAAATATGTGTGTGCTATAAAATATGTTATATAAATAATATGATATTAATGATAATTTAATTTTAAAATATTATGTTATATATATAATCAGACTAAATATGAAAAATGAAGGTTTTCAAAGAGCTTTTCACCAGTTTTTGCAAATTATGAGTAAATTTAAAACAATCAGATATATGTTAAAAAGTTAAAACTAAAAAAAACTGCTAGTTTATTTCATCTCATCAAAATTTAAAGATGGTATGGCTAGCAAAAACTGCTAGTAACAATATATTAGCTGTTGTTATGTAAAAACATGTGATTAAAAATTTAAAAATAGTTTTTTTTACATTATCATATACATTTATATATGATGTTGTTGTTTATAAATAAAATTAATTTTATTTAATTCATTTATTTAATATTAACTAATTATTACCATTATTTAGAACAATTTCTAAATTTTAATGGTCAGATTTACATAAATAATTATAAATATAAACTATGAATTATCTATTCTTTGATCACCAAGGTAAAAAATATGAAATATCTCATTTAAGACTGTAAATAGCCTTTGTATTTAACTAAATTTTTATATTGAATTTTAAATATACATTATTTAGAATTATTGACTATTTTTAGGATTTAAGTATTATTAAACCACACATTATCCTTATGGGTATCACTTACAGCTGATATCATATGTTTCTCTACTTATGGGTGCCTGTGAGTGTGCCCACAATAACACTGAAAGGATGTGTGTGTGCCTATAACCATATGGTATATGCTCCACATATAAATTATATTTTAGGCTGTATTAAAAAGTATTTAAATTTTAAAATATAAATCTTTAAAGATAATATTTACATAAGTTTAAGTGTACAAATACTAAATGATATTAATATATTGTAATGTGATTATGTTCATTTTTAAGCAATTACATTATTAATAAACTTATATATATATTTATATAAAAGATATGCATAATAAATGACAAATATAAAAATATGTATACGGACTTAAGATTTTTATATTTTTAGTAATTTATTTGTGTTTTTTTTTTTTTTCAGTCTATGTAATAGGTAATTAATTAAATTCATTTGTGTGAAGAGTTAATTACGTGGGTTTAAATTAATTTGAATAACATACTTATAAAATTATATTATTATATAAAATATATATGTCAAAAATATTCAATTTAGCCCTTCTAAACATGCTAAAATTTACTAAATATATAACAAATATATTATTTTATTCTTGATTTTGTTTAGTAAACCTACCTAAATATAAATTTACCGTATTTATAAGTTCACACACACATGTATAATTATAATACCATATATATACATACTATACCACGGATGAACCAGACATGCTACTGAGCACATCACAACATGCTACATTTGAGAAACAACTAAAACAATGCAGAGACTTAAAAACAGACAAGGCAAATCCACTCACATATAATGGAAAGCGCCTGTTCACTTGACACATTCCTACTCAACCTGCTCATCCAGGCATACGGACGATGTGGGTCTGTCTCCGAGGCCCGCAAGATCTTCAACGGATTGAACCCACCAAACGATTTCTCATGGAACATGATGATCCAGGCATATACCCACAACGGGCATATCGAGTCCGCCCGGGAGCTCTTCGAAATTAACAAGACACCGGACACCGTCGCATGGAACGCCATGATAGCTGCATATGGTCGGCTCGGATACGTCGAGGACGCCAAGAATCTATACGATCGGATGCCGGACAGGAACGAAATCACTTGGACTTCAATGATCTCTGCATATGCCCAGAATGGGCATCTCAAAGACGCCAGAGCGGTGCTTGATTCGGTGCCCGAGTTGAGCATGCCGGCGTGTGCATGCTCCAGGGGTACGCACTGAATGGAAGGTTTCATCAGGCAAAGGAGTTCTTCGATCAGATGCCGGAGCAGAATGTGATCTCCTGGACTTGCATGGTTTCAGCATATGCCCAGAACGGGCATCTCCAGGAGGCCGAGAAGATGTTCGGTTCCATGCCGGGGCGGACACTCGTATCGTGGTCCGTCATGATACAGGCGTTTGCCAAGGAGAAACGAGTCGGAAATGCCAAGGACACGTTCGAGACCATGCCGGAGTGGGACCTCATATCGTGCACGGTGATGCTCAAGGCGTATGCCCAGAGCGGGCATCTACAGGAGGCAAAGGAACTGTTCGACACCATGCCGGAGCACAACGAGATGTCGTGGGGCACCCTGTTGATCGGGTACGCCCAGAACCGGCGCCTCGAGGAGGCCCGGTCCATGTTCGATGGAATGCGGGTGAGGACCATCGTCGCGTGGACCGCCATGTTCCACGCGTACGCCCGCGATGGGTACGTGGACGAGGCAAGGGATATGTTCTATCTGATGAACGAGTCAGATACTGTATCGGAGAATGCGATGATTCTTGTTTATGCCAGAAACGGACATAGGAGACAGGCCTTGGAGACGTTTTCGATACCACAAAGACCACGTGGTCGTGGAACGCCGTTTTAACAGCGTATGCAGAGAACGGACTCTTGACAAAGGCGGTCTCTATATTCCATACGATACCGAGGGTGAACATGGTGTCGTGGAACGCGATGATATCCGGTTACAGACGGAACGGGGAAAGTACGTGCTCTCTATGTTCGTAAGGATGTGTATGGAAGGCTATGGGTGTGATGGGTCCACGCTTGCTAGTGTTCTTGGGGCGTGTAGTCACGGCGGAAAGTTTAAAGACGGATACGTATACTTCCGGTGTATGGGAGTTGATTACGGCGTGGAGAAGACGTATGAGCACTATGCTTGTATGGCAGACATTCTTGCTCGTGCAGGACTGCTGGGAGATGCCGAGGAGCTGCTGGAGAATATGCCCTTCTTTCCGGACGTGAGCGTGCGAGCGTTAATGAATGCGTGTAGAGTTCATAGGGATTTAGGGTTTGGTGTACGTGTTGCAAACCAAGTGCTGGAACATAGCCCTCATGAGTCCATTACTTACATGATGGTGGCTGAGTTACATACAGCCCCAGCATGATTGTAGGTGTATGTGTGATAATTTTATTATAAGATATATTTTAAATATCAATCACGAAAAAAAAAAACAAATAATAAAACAAAAAGAGAATAAGAATGTTATTATTAATTTATATTATGAAATATAAATTTAATATTTAAATTAATAGCAATATAATGGAAATTCTGCTGAAACTTAAATTTATAATCTATAAATTTAATTTCAAAATCAACAATGTATTTAATGAATATATATATATAATGTATTTAACATAATATTTAAAAGTATTACATATTGTGGCCATTCACACTAACCCTTAAAGTGTTCCTTTAACCCTCGAAAGAAGAGTAAAGTGCATAGGTGATTAAGACCATTTTTTAAATGACTTTAAAATCAGATTTATTGAGTTCCTTGTGTCATCCTTTTCATTTTCTCATCCAACATCTTAATTAAGCATTGAGCATTTTATACAAAGGTCATTCATGGAATAAGATTTTTTTAAAGGTTGTCCGTGGCCAAAGTTCATCCAACATCTTAGTTAGGCATTGAACATTTTATACAAAGGTCATTCATAGAAGATCTTTTTAGAAGTTCTTCGTGACCTAAGCTCAATCCAAGCTTAAGCCATGGATATGTTAAGCTCATCTCAGCCTAATCAAAGTTTATTTACCGAGCTTGCTATAAGTTTAATCACCAACTCAACTGGGCTAAATAATCTTGTCTCTTTGGGTTGAACTACTTAAGCCAAGTTTGGAGGTTGGCAAGTTTTCAATTGAGTTTGTAAGTCCGACTGCAAACTTAGTGGAGCTAACAAGTCAAGTTTGGAAGCCTGACTATTGGTATAGCGGTTTGAATAGTTTTGACCCAAAGAGGTTGAGCTACATAGCCTTGTCATAGCTTGATTTACAGCATTTGAGGATGGAGATGTGGGTTTTTCACAAGATTTGGCAAGAGAGCAACATGCACAAATGCATGGAGGTAGTTTACAAGGTTTAGTCACTGCTTGAAAGATTAATAAAACAGTAACATACACAAAAATGGTCATAAAACAAGACTACAATGTTGGTTGAATTGAAATGATAAGAATTTATTTTTAAGAATAATAAGTAAATAACTAGCATTTATGACAACACAAATGTTGGAATGTTATTTCATTTCAAATGCATTCAAGAGGCTTTGAAGATTGTGATGGGGGCCATTGTAGAAAAAAATGGAAAAACATTATTAATGATTATAAAGCAATACTTAACTGTGAAAGGAGGATATGAACATTTTTATATTTTATTTTATTGTGACATAAAATTAAGTAATTTCCCCTAACATTGATAAAGAATTTTATGAACTAGTTTTAGTTTTTTGTTAAGAAGAGAAATAGCATCAAACTGCATTAATTTAATAATTTTAATTATTTTTCTATAGCTTCAATGACAACTTCAATGGTAATGATTTTAAAAACGATAGTAATAGAGTTTTGAAAGCACCGGAAAGAAGAAAAAAAAAGAAAGTGCAAATTTTATTTTAATTAATGAATAAAGAAAACAAGCTTTAATACATGAATAGTACATAAAGGAACACAATTTCAATTGATCAATTGATATGAAATTTTAAGATGCTCCACTATAATAAAAGAGTGCAATTTGTAATTGTGCAAGCTTAAAATGAAAAAGAATGCAGCAATTAAAAAATTTATTATATTAAAAATTCGTATTGTAGATCATATTTATGTAAGTGATAATAATAAGAAGTAAACTTGCATATCCTAGTTGCATACAATCTGTATTTATTTGTATTATTTTTATTTATCATATGAAATTCTTAATTGAAATATAATTTACAAAATACTACTTTAAACTTAGGTAACAACTTTTTTAACTTTGACGAAGACATGAATATATTAAAGATGAAAACATTAACGAAGGTGTTCATCGATATTAAAATTTACAACAAGCACTTATCATATGTGAATTTAAATTGTGATGTTGGGTTATGTCATAAAATATTACATGATGAAATATATTTATGACGATGATTTTTATTAAATGTTGTTAAGGTCATGAAGTCCGAAGTCCTTAGCCACAGCTAAGGTGACGTCTCTCTTTAGCTAACCAAGGAATTAACTTTTACTCACTTACCCAACATTGTGAAAACCATTGATTGCACACATGCTAAAATTTTATTATCTTCTAAACAAAATCGGGAGAACCTTTTTACTGATATAATGTAATTGTGTAACCAATCGAGAATGTAAAGAAAAGATTCTTGAACAATTGATCAAGTATAACATGAGTATTTTAATTTTTTTAATTTTTTTTTAAGGAGTTTACAAGATATGCGAGTTTGGAAGAACACTTCCATTCACTAAAAATAAATGATGGGGTATATTTTTTAAACTCTTATTAAAAGGGTACATATGAATCTTACGAAACCATATTTGGTGGGCAACAAAGATATTAATTATACTGCATTTGATGATTCTTTAGTTAAGTTAGAATATTTATTTTAATATTTTATAACATTTAAATTTGTATTTGTAAATAGTAACATCACACTTGATAAATAAACATTCAATAAAGAACTTAAAAGCATTTAATTTGCTAAAGTAAAAATTTCATTACTTTGATAATAAAATAAAAAAAATTGATATATATCAAACATCATCGGTGTGTGTCATATAGAAAATTAATCAAGTACGATGATCCTCATAGATATGGAAGGGAGTTAGGTGAGGCAAAACAAGCCGGTCATACTATTAAGTCAATGTTAAATATTTATCTTGTTCAATGCTATAATATGTAAGAATGAACACATTTCCTTTTTAAAAATTTACTTTAAAAAAATATTAAGAAATTGTATATGAATGACTAGGAAATTTACCTGAACTTTATTTTAAAGTTAAAATTAAGAGTTGATGTGAATATATTTCATTTATTTAAGATTAAAATAAGAGTTAGTGTTAAGAAAATAATTAAGATTTTTTTTTTATTACAAAATTAGTTACCAAACTTATTAATAAGAAAAATTATGTTTTATATCTAATAAAGTTATTTGTCAAATTTATTATAATATAAAATCACATGTTGTAAGATGTAACATATTGTATATACGCATGTGTATATACACACATGCGTAGTGACACATGGGTGGTGATCTGGCCCCCATGTGTCAGTGCCACGTGGTAGGAGGTCTCCTGTATATAAGCAGGGTTTTTGTAGCTAAATAATATCTGACATTTTGAATATATATCTGCTCTTTCATTGGTGGAGAAGTTGGTATTCCTTTCTTGCGACTTTTCCTTTTCTTGTTTCCATGACAATGAATATGGAGACGGCTTTTAGCATTATTGCTATGCTATTGATGCATAAACTAAGTTGTTGAGCGCTTTGTTGAGGGTCCGTCCTCCTCTTCCCCGTCTGAGCCTCATGCCGGGGGATCTACTTCTAGTACTCTTCGTCTTCTTCACAAGCCACAAATCCGAGGGTTCGACCCCGATCTTTTTGTGGTGATCCGAATGATGTATACCACTGTTTGATCATTTCCAAGTTATTGTTCGTTACCATGGTTGGGATGAGGCCCGTGCTCTCAGAGAATTCCCTACATGTTTGGAAGGCCTGCGCTCAAGTGGTATAATGGATTGGCTGCGGAGATTCAAGCCAATAGTAATCGGTTTAACGGAATGCCTCAAACGTACGTTTGGCAAAGTTGAGGATTCAATGATGCTTTCCAACAACTGCATGCGATACGACAACATCCTGGTGAGTCTGTTATGCGGTTCAGTATTAGGTTCGGGGATTTAGTTCGGCGTGCATATCCTAACATGCCTGAGCCCATTAAGCTCGGTATGTTATGGCCAACTATGCGACCCGAACTTGTTCGATTCATTCGGGCTCTTCGTCCTACCACATTGGAGGAAGCTTTTGCACTAGCTCAACGATTTGAGTTGGTGCCTGGTGAGGGCCGTGTCCCCTTGGGTTACCTGCTCCTATTCAGCGTGCTGATCCAATGGAGGTTGACGCTGCTGCATATGTGCCCGCACGACAAGCCTTTCGTGGTCGACCTCGGGGCCCACCCCGTGGACCACCTCCACGAAATCGTCCTGCACTGCTCCAGTGCTGTGGTGGTCAAAATCCACGGATTCGTGACAGGAGGAATCGGAACAATGCAGGTCGACCCAATCAAGTTCATTGTTGGGCCTGTTGGGCACCTGGACATACTTGGCGGGCATGCGATGTGTATCCTGATTGGCGTCCACCACATCCAGGCTGGCGACCATATGTTCCGGATGGTGTGCCTGTGGCGGCCATTATGTAATGATGATGAGCTTCCAGATGACGAAGCCTCTCTTGCAGGTGGATCTGTTGCGGAAAACCAGTAATCGTACGGGCGACGGAGGGATCCCGTGCGATGGAGACTTCACCTCCATGTTTTTTCCGCTATGCATATCAAGGTTTGCAAGTTCCACCAATCATCCAGTTTTCACATTTTCTGCACGAGTGAATGATCTTTCAGTCACAGTGCTTGTGGATACAGGATCCAGTATGTCTTCCATAACTACTTCTCTAGCGCATCGGTGCTCATTACCCTTAAGACGTGCAGATAAGGTCTTGCACATTTTATATGGTAATGGGCAGTCACACAGTACTTTGACTACGCTGGTTTGGGTGAACTGTAAGTTTCCCTCTGGGTCTCTTAGGGTTGTCCCTTCCCAGGTCTTTGACATTATTCTGGGATGTGATTGGTTAAAGCAGTCGAAAGGTACATGTGATTTTTCACTCTCTCCTCCTGTATTACGCTTGGAGTCTGTGTCTTTGCAGTCTGTTCCTTTACGTCCAGAGAAGCTTGTTGCTGTTTGTATCACGCATACAGCTCCTTTGATTCCGTCTTGGGGTGGTGTTCATCTCAACAGGTTCAAATGCCGGATCCGTCACCTGAGTGTCGAGCACACTGCATCGAACAACTTAAGCAGTATGCAAGTTTGTTCAAATTTGATCTGTCCCAAGGTGCACGTGTGAAGACTCGACACTGTATACCCACCGGCAATGCAAAGCCTTTCAAAGTCCCGGTTCGACGCAGGTCACCAAAGAGTTATCAGCCATGCGAACAGCTGTTACTGATATGATTGGTAAGCGAGTGTGTCGTCCATCACGGAGTCCATGGGCATGTGAACCTCATTTGGTTCCCAAGCCTGATGGATCTCTCATTTTGTGTGGATTACCGACCTCTTAACGATGTTACCATCAAAGATGTCTATCCACTTCCGAACTCTGCCGATCTATTAGATCGTTTGGGTCAGAGTCGATGGTTTACTAAGTTGGATTTGGCATCAGGATATTGGCAGGTTCCTATGGCTGAGGAGGATATTCCAAAAACGGCCTTCCGGACACCATTTGGTCTTTACGAGTTTTTGGTCATGCCTTTTGGATTGACTTCAGCTCCTGCCACCTTTCAACGCATGATGGATGAGCTTCTTTCCGATATGCCTGATATCACTGCCGATTTTATCGACGATGTGCTCATTCATGGGTCTGGTTCTTGGGAGGATCACATTCGTGATGTACGGCGCGTTCTTGATCGATTTCGAGAAGTTGGCCTGAAGTTGAAACTTGAAAAGTGTGTGTTTACCCACACTTACTTGGGTTACCGTATATCTCGAGAGGGTTTACAGGTGGATCCAATGAAGTTGCGAGCTGTTCGAGAGTTCCCTCGTCCCGTACAGTACAGGAAGTCCAGCGTTTCTTGGGCACGGTGCAGTACTTGGGTCGATTCATCGATCATCTCACTGATCGAACTGCCCCTCTTCGGGAGTTAGTTCGTCCACAGGTATCTTTCAGGTGGACTCGCAGGTGTCAGCAGGCATTTGACCAGTTAAAAGAGTTCCTGACAACTCCACCATTGCTTCAATACCCAGATTTTACTCGTCCGTTCATTTTACGAGTAGATGCCTCAGATGTTGGTATTGGTGGTGTATTGATGCAAACTGATGCTGTGGATTCTTCAATTCGACACCCGGTGGCTTACATTAGTCGAGTACTCACGCCGTGAGCGGAATTATTCCACTACTGAAAAAGAATGCCTTGCTGCTGTTTGGGGTTTTGAACGACTTCATGCCTACTTACATGGGAGTGAAACACTTTTGGAGTGTGATCATGCTGCTGTCACTTCCTTAAAACGGAAGAATTTAGTGGGTCGTGTAGCCAGATGGGCATTACGTCTCCAAGTATATAACTTTAAGGTGGTGCACAGGCCTGGGCGAACAATGGTGGATGCGGATGCACTTTCTCGAGCACCCCTTTTGATTCCACTTTGCCTGCTCATGCAGTCGCTGCAGCGTTTGGTTATACAAGCCCCTCAGGTATTCGATGCCGACTTACCATCCTTGGAACAGTGGCAGGATGCCAAAAACATGAACCATGGACGAGGCAATTACGGGATGCGTTTGCAAATCCTTCCGAACCTCAGTTTCGACAATATCATGCTCAGTTTCGACTTCAGGATGGTTTATTGTATTTTATTGGGACAAATCCAGAGACAGATGGCGTTTGGCTGTGCCCTCTACATATGTTCCACACCTTCTTCGAGCATATCATGATTACCTATTGTTGGAGGTCATCTTGGTCACCAACGAGTGTTGGAGAAGCTCGCAGATCCTTTTATTGGCCTAGCATGCGTGGTGATGTGATCAGGTATATTCAAAGCTCCCATTTGTCAAACTCGGAATTCCTCTACGACTCGGGCCATGGGGGTGTTAAATCCATCAATGTCTCTCGCCCTTTTGAGTTAATTGCAGTGGATTTAATGGGACCTTTTCCACGTTCTTCTCAAGGTAACCAGTACATCATTGTTGTATCTGATTATTTAACTCGTTGGGTGGAGGTTGGTGCTCTTCCGGATGCAACTGCCATGTCAACAGCTTTGTTTCTGTTCGATAATGTGGTTTTGCAGCATTCTTGTCCAGAGCGGATGTTATCAGATAATGGCCCCGCTTTCATTGCAGAGGTATTCCGAGTGTTGTGTGAGAGGTTAGGGGTAAAACACTCATTTGCCTCTCCATATCATCCACAAACTGATGGTTTGGTGGAGCGATTGAATCGGACCTTCAA
Source organism: Selaginella tamariscina (assembly GCA_003024785.1). Classification (NCBI taxonomy): domain Eukaryota; kingdom Viridiplantae; phylum Streptophyta; class Lycopodiopsida; order Selaginellales; family Selaginellaceae; genus Selaginella; species Selaginella tamariscina. The sequence continues at coordinate 70,403 of PUQB01000916.1, forward strand.
GGGTATGATCTCGAAGTATGTGAACTTCAATCACACTGACTGGGATTGGTATTTGCGATGCTTGAGATTTGCTTATGTAACAGGCATTCAGAGTTCGATTGGTATCTCTCCATTCAAGGCATTGTATGGATATGATCCTAAGTTGCCTAGTGAATTGGGATTATCATCGAATCTGCCACGTGCCGAGGATGCGAAAATGTGGGCTCGACATTTGGATGCTTGCCTCTTCTGCGTGCAGAGTCTGCTGAACATCTTGGTCGAGCTCAAATACGAAAATCTTCTTACAATGCACGACATCAAATTCCACCAGACTATGCTGACGGTGACTTAGTACTGGTACGTTTTCCCAAGCTGATTGCACCTGGGCTTGCAACTGGTTTATTACATAAGTGGCTTGGTCCCTACCGAGTACTCCGAAATTGGTCCTCAGGTGTATCAGGTACAGTTGGTGGATCTCATGAGGTTAAGATAGTTCACGTAGTTCGAATAAACGGTTTGTTGTTCGAGACTTGTTAAATACATTCGGTCATACCTTAGATGACCTAGCTCACACGGATCTAGGACCATCAGATCTATCACCATATACACAGCGCAAAGGAGAGGATAATGTAAGATACTGTATATTATGTAACATACTATATATATATACGCATATGTATATACACACATGCATAGTGACACATGAGTGGTGATGTAGCCCCATGTGTCAGCAACACGTCAACAGGAGGTCAACAGGGCTGAATAATACTGACGTTCTAAATATACATATGCTCTTTCAATGTTAGACATTACAAAAAAGAATTCATGTCTTATAAAAATTAAAATGAAAAATTCATATTCAACAATGGATTTTAAAAATAAACTTAAGAATTAAGAATTAAACTATACTAATATATATATGAAAGAGAAAAAGAATTTTGAAATATTATTTAAAAAATTTGAATAATTGAGAGTACATTGTCTTTTAACTTACATAAATTAGAGATTACACTTAACAGCAGGTTTACAAGTAGAAGCCGAAATAAATTAGCTACCTAATACACCTGCAAACCAAATAAAGACTTTGTGTCAAGAGGTCTCCACTTGGGCTGCAGATTACTATAATCATCCGCATACACAGAACTGCGGTGGTTTTAATTAGTTGTTACTTCCCCCCCTTCCCGACACACGTCTATTAAGCAAAACATAAATCTCTCTCTCACGCGCACACGCACACAGCGTGTATATGTATACTGACCATCCAGAATGGCTTCGTCTCCGCTCGAGCTGTTTGAAGATCTCCGGGTAGTTGGAGGAATGATTCATACATCCTACTTAATAAGTCAACCAGCAAAACCGTGAGACGATATGTCTATGCTTGTGTGCGTGTGTGTGTAAGAGTCTAATATACATACTCTAGAGTTTCAAATAATCAACGATTAGAAAGTATTTGTATAGTATGTTGATATATAATGTTCGGTGTGAAATATCATGCGATTATAAAGGAGGTGCATATACACATCCAGAGTAAACACATTCCATAACCATGTATAAATGTAGGTGAGATGTACATATACATATACCAATGTGGTATATACGGTTCAGTTAAAACAGAACTAATAGAGTATCAGTGTGCTGAAGCATCTGGGAGCTGGTATATATATATATATGGCATATTGTAAACGCATAATTTGTATTGTACGTGTATAACGTACCCATACCCGAGATGGAGCGAGGTTTGAAGAGGGTGATGGTGGTCGGTGAAGGCGGGTAGAGCTGCTAACTGGTTGCCATGGTGAGTGTGGTGCATCGTAAATGGCAAGTTAGTTGCAGACGGAGGTTCCCTTGTCTCCAGTGGAGCGGCTACGCTCATCGTAGCCAGTGGCTTTCCAGCTTCTATCACATGCATCCCATTCAGCTGCACACACACACACGCACACATCAGTTCATACATGTACACATTTACAATACATATGGAGTTATATAGACTATCAAAATACTAGTGTTTTTACGTACTGTGTATATGGTATTATATAATATAAATACATCATTATGATGCATGAAGTACTCTAGTCATTTCATGTACTTACCAGATACAATACGATATGGGATATATATGTTATTGCATCATTAAAAGTTGCACTACATGTACTGATAGATCTTTATATACAGGAGAGAATATATGCGACAGTAAGGAACCAGTGGTTTTCACACAGCTATTCATGCATGCTTACGTACAAATGCATATGCATTCATTCATTCATTTCTTAACATGGCCTGGGGATATCTAATGTCTCTATAACGTATCGTACATATAGTAAATGAGTTAGCAATCCCATATCCCTTCCTGTTGTATATATTATATACTTTATACAATATTCTATCTTTATGTAAGCCTCATATGTAATATACCTTTATGTCTTAAATACATATATTGTACTCCACAGATAAATAACATATACAATAAGTGTGTAGATATGCCTACCTTTCGCCGCAGAAGATCATTTTCCCTCTGCAGATGAAGCTCCTGCATGCACCAAAAACGAAATAGGAAAGTTCTCTCTCTCTCTCTCTCTCTCTCTCTCTCTCTCTCCTGTGCGTGTGTATGTGTGCAAGCACTACCTTTCTTCGGAGCTCGTCAAGCTGCTCTGCAATGAGTTGATCCTGAGAGAAAATACACCATAATCTCAGTAACATATCACACATACACACGAAATCATATATACACATAACAACATATGATATATACATTAACAACCTTTTATATATATGTACACATGTACATGTATCCATACCTTCCTTGCACGAATGCGTTCAAGGCCGCTGATGACGATGCTCAAGCTGCTGCAGTTCTTTGATACCGAGATGAATAAGATCATCCCCAACCATGTGCCTGCAAACCATAATATGCAAGCTTCATAACACACCTTATTAAAATAGTTAAGCACTAATAATTAATACATACCTATGAGTCTGTTGCAGCTGCTCGATCTGCTGTTTAAGCCTTATAAGTTCACGACTCCAGCGCTGTTAATCATGTATTACAAACAAAATATAAACCTAATCACATGTAAGAATATGCAAAATAATTTATACTGAACTTCTAGAGTAACAGTGTACTACATTGTATAGAAGTCTCTATATAAACTACTAGAATATAAAATACGATCTTTACAATATATCGTACAGTAGAATGATTTATATCAGTTCTTCAAATATCTAGTTAATTACCTCATTGTCATGATCCATAACAGTATTGTTATGGTGGTTTCCTTCGGGATAACGCCCATAGCGCTCCAGGATCTCCTTCATGCTTTAATAAAAGAACCAAGTTCATCATCATAAGATATAGAAACCCATTTTGAA
>PUQB01000917.1:0-73494 GCA_003024785.1 Selaginella tamariscina
TTAATCATAACCTTACTTTAATAAAAAGAAAATTTGTAAACTTGATATAGATTGCTTTTCTTCCATGTAGTATCCTAGTTTAATTGATTCAAAGTTAAATATAATATTGACAGAGAATATTCTCATTTCTCTTTGCTTTTATCAGCTGCTATAGTATAATCTAAGCCTGCACCATATTCCCAAGCTTCTAGCCTCCTTTTAACAATATATCGTTGTCCCGGTGGTAGCACTTGTGCCATATATCTGCTAATGTGTGTGTGTGTGTGTGTGTTAAACTTGAAATTATAAATATGTATACTTACGTAGCTGGCGAGGCAAACAGGGTGTAAAGAGCAGTGTAGACTCCAAGGTTTATAAAGTGGATTAACCAGTTTAATATGGATCCCAAACCCACCTAAACAAGGTTTAAGTAAGCTTAATGTAGAAATAAAGTTTACAATATTATTATATATATATTATTAAGAATAACCTGCTTGAATATTTCAGGCACAATGCCTGGCTTGCTTAACATAATTGATGCCAATGTGCGTGCAAGTGGAATAAACTGTATTACATCCTGCAAGCACAAGAAAAGCACCACTTTAATAAAATTAAAGCTAATTAATTAACTATGGTAGAAAAGTGATGTTATTGGTGTGTGTGTGTGTGTGTGTGAGAGAGAGAAGAGAGAAGAGTGAGAGAGAGAGAGAGACTATCACTTTTAAATGAACAGGTACCTGGAGGAAGGGCTGGAGGACGGGATCACCAAGCTTCTGTTTAGTACAAAGTTTGTTAATAAACACTATTTAATCAATTTAATGTAAATCATATATGCATATATTTAAGTATATTTACATTTATATTAATACCTCCATGCATTTGAATGTTATTGTCAGGAGTTCATTTATAAAAGTCGATGACACATTGACCGTGGGTGGTACCGACATAGCTTTCTGTAGTAACCACGCCGAACTGAGATTTGGCTGCGAAACAAATAAATTCTTAAATATATAAATAAAAAAATAAATAGTTTTTAATTCGTTCATAGTTATTATTTATTTATTCAACCATGTATGGATTCAATAGAGAGAGGCTGCTCTTGTCCAGCTTGTCGGCTTCAAGTGCTTCAACTATCCCTGTCAAAGTTACTCACTTATACATTAACTTTAACTTAAATAAATATCAATAATAATTTAAATCTGCATACCATTTGAAAGCCTTCCCAAGTGCCTTGTAATACCTGCAAATCCACCAAAAGAAATAGGCGATTGTACACCACTTGCATCACCAACCTGTATATCGAGTCGTTAGATAGTGTGAGTGTGTGTGTGTGTGTGTGTGTGTGTGTGTGTGTGTGGAGAGAGAAGAGAGAGAGAGAGAGAGAGAAGAGAGAGAGAGAGAGAGAGAGAGAGAGAGAGAGAGAGGAGAGAGAGAGAGAGAGAGAGAGAGAAGAGAGAGAGAGGGAGAAGAGAGAGAGAGAGAGAGGAGAGAGAGAGAGAGAGAGAAGAGAGAGGAGAAGAGGAGAGAGAGAGGAGAGAGAGAGAGAGAGAGAAGAGAGAGAGAAAGAGAGAGTTTCTTATTGAACAATGATATAATGGTTATGTATTACAAAAACCTGTAAAAAGGCGGTCGAATGAAGCTGGGAGAGGACTGTAAAAGAAAATAATATTTACATCTGTTGAAAATTATTATATTATAATAATTTACCTGCTTCTGTAAGTTGAAAAATCCCAAAAAGCACTCTTAAGATTTGAAGGTCTTCCAGTTTCACGTTCTGCACTAAAAGAGTGTATATGTGTATACATATACATATTTTGTGTATATTGAAAACACACACACACACACACCACACACACCACACACACACAACTTGATACTCAGGCATGCGTTCCCAGTAGTCTTCTAGCATTTCCTCTAGAGATGGACGGCTTGGTGTGGCATCCATATATGAAATAAATAGGTGGTCCTGTCCGTTGGTCCGGAGCCTGATGGAAATGCCTGATAAAAGATGGAAACAATATTAAAGATCGCCAGTAATACATAAATAAGACAGTATATTTATGTATAGGATATATTTATATGAGAAAAAAGTAGATGGATTATATATTTTCATATAGTAAATCATATTGACACACCTCCCAGAAATACTGTGCCTTTGAGTCCCAATGGTGGTAAATGGAGTGTTTGAGTATATAACATCGCTTGCTGTACTGTTGTTTTTGAAGCCACGAGCACAAGTGCCAACCACGAGACAGACTCCGTCAGGTCGTCTACCCTTTCTTGTCTGAAACATGATAGCATTGTTCACACAGGCGCAGACACACGCACATCTTATCTGAATCATGACTAATGCATTTCAAACAGCATAACATGACAGAGAAGAGAGAGAGAGAGAGAGAGAGAGAGAGAGAGAGAGAGAGAGAGAGAGAGAGAGTTACCTGACGTACAACAGGAGAGAAGTTTCCCATGGCATCAAGAACAAGTCTCGAGACAACACATCTCCCATCCTCAAGTGTCATATCTACAGTAATTGTGACACACATTTATAAAAAATGTGTATGTGTGTATGTGTGTTATAAGAATGGAGAGCTCACAGCAGCATCGTCGTAGACAGAGATATCCTTGACACCTGTACCTTCAATGACTAAACCTCCAGATTTAAGATAATTACTCTTAAGAATCTCAATTAAAGAAGCAGGCCTGCATTACCTTAACAGCAATAACTCAGTCATTTTTAGTTTTTTTTTTCTCTTTTGTATTACTTAAAACATATTTTACTTTCTTTTTTTAGATATATTTTCTTTAAGATGATGGATTACTTACGATATTCCAAGGTTGAGTATGTTCTTCACCCAAACTTCTGAGCCTCCATCAAACCCAACGCGATTCTATGAACATAACATATGTATGTATGTAGGTACGCCGCTATGTATGGTATGCATATTCATATTCTGAATATTCTGTCTGTCTCTCTCTCTCCCTCTCTCCCTCTCTCTCTCACTCTCACTCACACACACACACACACGTCCACTGACCGGATTGAACTCCACAGATATGATCTTTTCCATGTCCTCCTTTGATATCACTCCAACTTGAACGAGTTCATCCAGCTCCTTTCTAGATATGTTCCACTCTTGTACCCGCTGAAAAATTCACGTCCATATATATAAATGCATACATATACTGAATGTACAATCAGACACACACACACACAGACATATTCTCTCTTCTCTCTCTCTCTCTCCTCTCTCTCTCTCTCTCTCTCTCTCTCTCTCTCTCTCTATATATATATATAATATAATATATACAGGAAGGAGAACTCACCCCTTTGAGGACTGCTTTCTCGACAATTGCAACTTTAAAACCTCGCATAGCAAGTGCCGCAGCAAAGAATATTCCCAGAGTACCACCACATACCACTAAATCCACTAAAACGGCATTTTGTTTCATGTTAACTGGACATTGACCTGCGCAAACCTTCACAATCTCTGGCACAGCTCCTGAATCTGTAAATCATTATATATATATATAATCCTTCATTATTAATTGTAACATAATGAAAATATTACAGAAATAATAATATTAAAATATTTAATAAATTAACCTTGGGTATTGGAACGCATGCCAAGCCAAAGTTTATCAAGTCTTTTTAATGCTTGATAGCTAGAAGCACCTCCTGCACCTCCTGATTCCTCTCCTGCAGGTATATTCTCCATGATTCTCTGCAACACCATTATCTATGTGTCGGTGTGCTTGCGTCCGTGTGCATGTGCATGTGTGTGTGTGTGTGTGTGTGTGTGCGGAGAGTGTGTCATATATGCCACATTGTTTATATATATGGTTTTCTGTCTAGACTTAGATAGACCGTGTCTCTTCTACATATCATGTATTTGCTGTATCCCGGTACATGGTAGTTCATACATATGTATGTACACTTGTACATAAGGTATATGTGTACAAATGTACATCTGCTATGCTCTCTCTCTCCCTCTCTCTCCTCTCTCTCTCTCTCACACACACACACACACACACACACACACACACACACACACACACACGAAGACATTGTATATATGCATATATCCTACACTTTGGTTACCTGAGTTCGAGACTTGGAGAGCGTAGAGGAAGCTGAACACGAGACTTTCAATCTTGTATGGCCATGTACAAGCGCCACAGGAGCTCCTGCAATGGCAGCCATATACTAACAATCGACCTAAACAGATTAAGTAGGCATTAAGAAGAAAAGAAAACAATGCAGCACCATGGACACTGTCCGAGATTGCCTTGGATTAATGCAATCATGCCGGACAATCTCGACAGCCCAAGAAATCCATGCCAGGCTCAAAATGGTTCTCAATTCCTCCCCTATATCACGAGTTTTCATACAAAACAAGGCGATGGAGATGTACGGGAAGTGCGGTAGTGTGGAAATGCGAAGATGGTCTTCGATGGGATGCATGAGAAAGACTGCTATTCATGGGTTATCATGATCTCCGTATTTGCCCGAACTGGGATCTGCTAGAGGCCAAGTCCGTGTTTGATTCCATGCCGGATCGTGGGCTTGTTCCTGGAACGCCATGATCACTGCATATGCTCGTACTGGGCATGTCCATGAAGCGAAAGCGATGCTGGAAAGAATGCCATTATGGAACGCCATCTCGTGGAATGCTGTCTTATCTGCGTATGCCCAGTATGGTCATATTGAGAAAGCTATCTGGATGTTCCAAGAGATGCCTGAGAAGAACTTATCTTCTTGGACTGCAGTTCTATGTGCAATTGCTCAGGATGGTGATCTGATGAGAGCAAGAGATGTATTCGACGAAATGCCGCTGCGAGACACTGCGTCCTGGAATGCAATCTTGAATGTATATGCCCAGATTGGGCATCTCAGTCTCACTCTACAGATCTTCAACCAAATGCCGGAGCACAATCTTCTTTCATGGAATTCTATGCTCAATGCGTACTCTAGAGCTGGTGAAGTCGATAAGGCTGCCGAGTTTTTCCACAGGATGCCACATAGAGATTTGGTATCTTGGACTGGCTTGCTTGCTGCATATGCCCAGAACGGGCATTTCATAGAAGCAAAGAATACTTTTGATAGTGCCGCAGAGGGACCTTGTAGCATGGACTACGATACTAGACGCGTACAGGGAGGATGGGAGCTTGGAAGATGCCAAGGTTCTATACGATAGCATTCCTGAGGAGAATTTCGTGTCGTGCATTGTGATGCTTACTGTATATGCCCAGAGAGGGCACTTGCAGGAAGCGAAGGTTATGTTCGACGGTATGCGGTGGCGAGACGTGGTATCCTGCACTACCATGTTGAGTGCGTATGCTCAGTGCGGACATATGGGACAGGCAAGGAGATTGTTTGATGAAATGCCGCAGAAGAACATGTTTGCGTGGAACTCCATGCTGTCTGCATATGCCAGAACGGGATCTCGGTGGCGCTCAGCTGGTTTTTGAATCCATGCCATTGCACGATCTTGTTTCATGGACCACTATGCTAGCGGCTTATGCAAGAAACGCGCATGTGAGAATGGCCAAGCAGTTGTTCAAGAGAATGCCGCAAAGAAACTTTGTTTCCTGGAACATCATGTTTTATGCATATGCCCAGAACGGACATCTCGAGGAGACTAAGAAGATGTTCAAGATATGCCTGAGAGAATAGGCTCATGGAATGCAATGATCAGTGCATTTGGTCAGCACGGACACTCTGAAAGTGCTTTGCAGGTTTTCGAGCAGATGAAACAGAGAGATGCATCTCTTGGAACGCGATCTTGCATATGCCCAGAATGGGCATCTGGAGCAGGCAAGGGATGTTTGAAGCTTGTAAGGAACGGAATGCTGTATCATGGAATGTAATGATCTCAGCGTATGCACACTCAGGGCATGTACAGGAAGCCAAGGAACTGTTCGAAAGGGTACCTCACAAGGATGTTTTCTCGAGAACTGCCATGCTAGTTGCATATGCGCATTCTGGGCATCTGTCTCTAGCCAGGAAGTTCTTCAACAGGGAGCTGGAGTGGGATATTGTTTCGTGGAGTGCCATGCTAGCTGCATATGCCCATAATGGGCATACCAAGGATGCATTCGACTTGTTCGATGAGATGAAAACGATCGACATGGTTGAAGAGGCTTGCTTAGGGACAGCTCTTATCGCTTGTAGCCACGCAGGAGAAGTCGATAAGGGAAGGAGATTGTTGATATCAATAGCTGAAGACTACTGCGTGAAGAACACTAAGCAGCATTTCTGCTGCATGGTGGATTTACTTGCTCGGGCTGGATACTTGGCAGACTGTGAGGACCTGATTATGAACATGCCATTTGTACCGGATTACATGGAGTGGACATGCTTGATCAATGCATGCAGAAATGAGGAGCACCGGAAGACTTCTGTTGAGGTAAACGTGTACAGTAATTAGAAGAGCAAGTTGCACATCGGAGGGATAAAGTATGATATTTTTGGGATTCATGTTGATTTTTTAACATTATACTATACAGCTCCATAGATTTAATAGCTCATCTATGCGTAGCTGGAATGATGTACAAACAAAAGTATGCCATCCTTCATTTTTATTAACTTTGTATATATATTTAATGATTTAAACTCGCGATTTAACTGTTAATGAGGCTTGTTTAAGGCTTTATTATTAATACAGTTTATAAAGTGGAAATGTCTACGTTTTACTATCGATAGTGCAAGCACTGTACATATATATATAGAGGCAAACTATAGCCTTTACAAAAATAAATAGAACTGTTATACATACATATACATACGTATATACGTTACATTGTCACAAAACAAGGATGTTAACGTAGAAATCCTTGGATGATATTTGACGATTTCAATGGGTTTGATTACAAAGTCAACAAGGCTTTAATTAAATGGGCCACGTGGCCCAAAGTACAGCGTACGGAATTCCCATTTTCTTATTATTCCCTTAGTTTTTGCGCCGCCCGCAAGAAGTGGAGCATGGTTCTCATGCTCGGCTATGGTTGCTGTACAGACCCATGTAGAATTTTCACATGTTGGTAACCCAAGAGTGGATTAGTGAAGGATTAAGAGCGTAATTTTGGTAAATCCAATATGTTAAGCTCGAATATGAATCTGATCATGACGGTACTTGGGTTCGCGGTGAGTGCTACATTCATCGTTTTCGTATGTGCAAGGCTTCTGTGTGCTCGCCGGCGTCGCAGGAGAGCTCTCTCTACTGCCGGTTTCGAGGCCTCCTCTGTAAGTGCCTTAGATTTTATCAAACTCTTTTTATATTCTTTTCTAAAAAATTCCCCTCTTATCCCAAGTTCTTTGTCCTGCATGTCTCTTAACTGAACTCATATACTTGTCTACAACTTATACATGTATGTATAATGTGTATATTTTCTAAAATTCCCCTCTTATCCCAAGTTCTTTGTCCTGCATGTATTTGTCTACTCTAAACTCGTATGTTTGGCTACAACTTATATACATATATACATACATGTATGTATTATATATGTGTATATGTGCTCCAGATTGATAGGAGCTTGACCGGGATGGAACCGTCCGTAGTTGCGACATTCCGACTGTAAAGTACAACCAGCGTATCTTTAAATCCAGGGAAGATGCCTTGTAAGTTTAGAGAGCTACGTATGCATATGGACTTAAACAGGGACACAAAAACACACATATGTATACATGTACACGTATTAGTAATGGGTTTTAACAGTTTATGATGTAGATGTACAGTGTGTCTCAACGATTACGTAGAGAAGGAGGTACTACGTCTACTTCCGGCGTGTGGGCACGCATTCCACGTGGACTGCATCGACGCATGGTTGAGGCAACAGTCGACATGTCCAATCTGTCGTGTGTCGCTACGTGAGACACCGGAAAGCCGACAGTTGACTTACTCTCACGTAAACCCACTCTTAATTAGTAAATCAACAATGATAATCATCCGAGTGTAGAGCAACAACAACAATGGAACACTGAAGTTTACGAGGACAGACAGAGACTCCGAAGTAAATGGAGTCTCCGTTTATGGAGGAGGTCCGAGCCCGAGTTACAACCCGGTCCTCAACTCGGACAGCAACTCGGACTCGGTAATACAGACTCTGTGACAATAAATATCAATATTGGTCACTTGTCACCGTCCGTCCCCCGTCCGGAGAGGTTACGGACGATGGGATGGCTTCTGATGCGATTGTCGAGAGATGTGAAAGCAGGAATGAGACAGAAGCTGTGCAAAGAGAGGTGGTGGATTGTAGCAGGCCTGTTAATCTTTCCATTGAACTTAATGTATGTGAGGGTGGGATTTTTGGATATTCTACAGCTCATTCTTGAACAGACTCCTTGGGATTGTGTATACAAACAAAATCAGTTTTATAAATTTCAGTATATAATTTCCACTCTCTCTCTCTCTCTCTCTCTTCTCTCTCACACACACACACACACAGTCGTAAGTGAATGTTCATATTAAAGCTAGTTGAAGGAGATTGGTTCTGCGTAATCATCAGGCATAGCATCAGGCGGCGTCTCATCGATATACGGAGTAGCATGCAAGTTGGAGAGCAACACATAAGGCGAAGAAAACACAGTACCGCCACGGGACTCACCACATACTTGGTAGCTCTCTTAAGCCTCACTGCATCTCCGTGTGTCTTACACGAAGCTATAAAACTTGTCCAAGCAGTTGCATCTGGAATGAAAGGCATCGTGTTTATCAACTCCTCGGCCCTCTCCAACTCCGCTGCTTGTCCCAGAATGTCAATCATACAATGGTAGTGTTCCATCCTCGGTGCCACACCGTAATCCTGTTCCATATACCGAAAGTACATTCTTCCATCGTTGAGATGCCCAACATGTCGACAGGCTGTGAGAACCGAAGCGAAAGCAAACGAGTCCGGGAAAATGCCTTCCTGATCCATTGTCCGAAAGAAGTGAAGAGCTTCCCTCGGATGCCCATTCTGGGCATATCCACCAATCATTACAGTCCAGGTAACCACATTCCTTATGTTAAGCTTCTCAAACAGAAGCTTGGCCTCGTCCATATGCCCAGCACGGGTATATGCACCAACTAACGCAGTGGAGGCAACCACGCACTCGTACGGGGACTCGTCAAAGAACTTCTTGGCTTCAATAATATGTCCATGTTGTGCACAGCCCTGAATCATGTTGCTCCAAGTTACAATGTTCCTGTCCTCCATCCTCAGAAAGATAGCCTTCGTTTGTTCTATATGCCCGTTTCGGGCATATACAGTAAGCATGCTGTTCAGTGCTACCATATCCGGGCTCAACAGAGACCGGAAGATAGCCTCGGCTTTGTGGACCTTGCCTACACGTCCCAGTGCTTGAATCATTGCAGTCAAGGACCCTATACTTGTTCTCAAACGGAGCTTCTCCATCATGTCGTATGCTTCATGCAGATGCCCCGTTCTGGCATATCCTTGAATCATCTCGTTCCAGAGCATCGAATCCATCTCTCCCATCTCATTCAAGAGCTTCCTGGCCTCGGACATATGCCCTCTTCGGGCATATGCAGATACCATTATACGGTATGTTATTGTATTCTTCTCCGGCATCGCATCGAAAGCCTCACGCGCCTCGTCAAGATATCCTTTCTTGCAATAAGCTTGTACCATGGTGTTCCACGCTACATCGATCCGCTTCGGCATGTTGTTAAGCATCCCCCGGGCAAGGGCGAGTTCGTCGTGTTTCACTAGTGCAGCAAAGACGATGCTCCAGGTCACCATGTCCGGTGGTGCATACTCCCCGTCTTTCGGTTGGTATTTCTTATCGTACAGAGCCTTTGCATTCCTCAACCTGCCTTGCTCTAGATATGCACCAATCATCATGTTCCTAGTGTGTGAGACAATGTATGGCATCCGATCGTACAGCTTTCTGGCCTTGTCAACCTCATCAACTAAGATGTAAGCCTTGAGCATGAAATGCCATGCAAAGATACTTGGCTTCTGGAGCGAGATGAACACGTTCTTGGCCTCTTCGGGGCATTTGTTCTTCGCATAAAACTCAATCACCAGGTTTGCAAGCTCAGCATTCTCCGTGAAGATATTCCTACTCATCACCGTCTTGACGACTCTTCTTACCCCTTCCAGATTCTCATCTCTCATGTAAGATAGCAGTACGCTCTCCAGCTGCTGGCTTACTCGTCTCGGAGCTTGATGGAGCCGAATATACGGCCTTCCTCCCCACGTCTGCCTCTCACTGTAGCTCCTTACATATTTCGGAGCAAGCCCAACCCATTTCTTGAACAATCTGCTCAACATCACGCAATGCCAACTACGGGCAATTGCTGTAATATTCTAATGTTTTCCCAGAGCTCCGGAAGAACCATGAAAAACATCAAGTAACTAGAGTGGGCGACAATCTAATGACTTGCTTGTTGGTTAAAAGTCCTCATTTAGTACCCCAAGAACAAGGTTCTGCCGCTTGTGTACAACTTGCTTCACATATCAAAATGCCGCTTCTGGACAAGTGCTGTAAATTCTGCGCTAAATCCATCATGCAGTGTAAGCATTTGACAGCAAGATGAAAGTAGAACCTTCTCTGGGATCTGATTCTTGAGCTCGTTCAGCTCCATAAGCTGCTAAAGTTTCATTACCATGTGTTCTGCAAGCGCCCACAAAACTCGTCCATGCAACCGGATCCGGCAGGAAGGGCATGCTATCGACCAGCTCCTTAGCCTCCACCAACCTTCCCGCTCTTCCCAGGGCATCTGCCATACATCGGTAATGTTTAACCTCGTAAACCAACCCATAATCCATACTCATGGAGATAAACTTCTCACGACATTCCTGCACCAGACCTATGTGACTGTACGAAGTGAGCACATGCAGGCAGCAGACAACGTCCGGATGAACCCCTCATGCTGCATTTCCAGAAAGAGCTCGATCACGTCCGCGTACAACCCACGTCGGGCATATGCAGATAGCATTGTGTTCCACGAGATCAAGTCTCTGTCTGGAATCTCATTGAACAGTACTCTGGCTTCTTGTAGGTGTCCGTTTTCGGCGTATGCCTCCAACATGGTTGTCATTGTAATCCTGTCACGCTCTGGTACGTTCTCAAACATGGCTTTCGATTCTTCCAGATACCCAGCTACGGCATATGCAGAAACCATGGTGTTCCACGACGCAGAATCTCTGCAGGGCATTTCATCGAAAAGCTTCTTGGCCTCTGGTAATGATCCATGCTCGGCATAGCCAACGATCATCGTGTACAAGGATCTCCAGCTCCAAATAGGCATTTTCACAAAGATTTCTCGGGCTTCTTCGGAATGCCCCTTGAGGGCATTGGCAGCAAGCACAGCAGTCCACACCACATCGTCCCGGTCTGGCATTTTGTGGAACAACTCCCTTGCTCTCTCAACAAGCCCGTTCTGGGAGTATGCAACCATCATGCTCGTCATGGACACCAAGCTATGCTCCGGCATCAGGGAGAATGCCAGTATAGCACCATCTACATACCCATTCTGGGCATATGCTTGTACTAGAGCACCCCATGAGACATCATCCCGCTGCAGCATACAGTCGAACAACTCTCTTGATTCCTGAAGCAGCTCGTGTTTGTGAATGCTGATATCATCGCATTTGAAGTCACCATTCCCACGCGTGCATTCTCTCGAACACTCTCCTGGCTTGTTGGAGATCGCGCTCTTCACTGTATGCAGCCACCATCGCAGTCCATGGAACTACATCCCTCTGCGGCATCTCATCGAAGAGTTTCCGCGCTCGGTCAAGATGCAGTCCTCGCAAACGCTACAAGCATCGTGGTCGATGTGATTGCATCCCAGTAAGGCATCTGGTAGAAAATCGCGCCTGCCTGCTCGATATGCCCACTCTGAGCATACGCTTGAAGAAGGGCAGTCCAGGAAATCTCCGTCTTCTCTGGCATTCTCTCGAACAAATGCCTCGCTTCCATGACATGCCCATTCACGGCATACGCCGAGATCATGATGTTCCACGAGAAAGAGTTCGGCTCCTTGATCGCATCAAACACTGCTCTTGCATCTCGGGCACTCCCACACTTCCCATACATATCGACAAGCGAATTCGCAATGTATCTGTTAGAGCATACCTTCTTGTTGTGAAGCTCCGTATGAAGACGCTTCGCTTGGAGCAAGTCCCGCTTCTTGGTACATGCCTTTATGATCTCCACCTGCGAGATAATGTATTCCTTGCATTGGATAGTTGCTTCTGTTGCATACAACCTCCGAAGTCGCATATATTGTGTACTGTACTCACAACCTAGCGTGGTACAAGGAGATAAGGTGCACAAGGATCTACACACATTGCTGTTCTTGCAGCAGGAGGAAGATCTACACTGCAGGCGCTTAAAATGGATGTGAGAGGGACTGCGTGTGGCCAGAATGGCATCGACTTGACAAGCTCCTGTGCGTCATTAATCCTCCCAGAACGTCCCAAAGCGTCCACCATGCATCCAAAATGTTCGGCTTGAGAAACGAGACTGCAGTCGGATAAGAGTCGGAACATATCTCGGCTTTGTTTTACCCTGCCGAGATGACTACATGCACTCAGAGCTATGATAAATGTTACACTGTCTGGTTCAATGCCGTCCAGCTGCATCTCGGACAGGAGCTGGATGGAGTCTCTGTGATGCCCCAGTCGGGCATATGCAGAAATGATCGAGTTCCATAAAACCGCATGTTTCTGTGGTACCATTTCAAACACCTCCCTTGCTTCGGAAATGTGCCCGGCTCGAGCATATGCCTCGAGCATTGCAACTTGTGATGCAGTGTCCGGATGTGGTAAGCTGTCAAAGAGGCTTCTGGCTTTGGGCAGATCTCCAGCTCGGGCGTACACCTCGAGTGCTGCTGTCCACGTGATGATGTTCCACTGAGGCATTCGTTGGAAGATACGGTGTGCTTGAGCGGCTTGCCCTTCGCGAGCGTAAGCTGAAATCATTGCATTGCACGAGACGAGATCGAAGCTTGGGAGAGATTCAAAACAAAGCTCTGGCTACCTCGATGTGTCTCTTCTGGGCATAGCAAATGAACATCACACACCAAGACTCTGGACCTCGACTCGGCATTCTCTCGAAGAGCTCCTTGGCAGTTTCCATATGCCCCGAATGGGCATATGCAGTGAGCATCACGTTCCATGCTACCATGTCCCTCTCTGGAGCTTCATCGAACGTCTCCTTGGCTCTCTCTAGATCCCCCCGCTGGGCATCCGAGGTTATCATACTCGTATATGAAACCACATTCCATTCCGGCATTTTGATAAACACCACTCGGGCTTCATCCATTCCATTCTCTGCATATGTCTGCATGAGTATGGTCCAAGACACCACGTCCTTCTCCAGCATATTATCGAAGAGATCCCTTGCTGCAGATGCCCTCCTTGGGCAAATGCAGAAACCATGGCTGAACAAGGGACTAGGCCCCAGTTTGGCATTCTTTTGAAGATCTTTCTTGCCTCACGAAGATTTCCGGACTGCGCAAATGCTACTAACGTAACCGTCCAAGTGACCAGCGTCCTCTGTGGCATTTCTTTGAACAAAAGCTCCACTTGTTGCAGATGCCCTGCTTTGGTAAGTACCGTAAGAAGTACTGTACAGGAGACTGCATCTTGTAGTGGCATTTTCTGAAAAACCGCATTTGCGTCGGAGTAGTCCCCTTGTCCGGCATGGGCTTGTATCATTGAAGTCCAGGAAACACTGTCTCTGTGAGGCATGGTTTCGAAGAGCTCCCTTGCTTCCCGCATATGCCCATGTCGGGCATATCCCGACAGCATGATGTTCCAGGAGAACACATTGGGATTTCCTAGAGTATTAAAAACAATTCTGGCATCACGAATGCTTCCGCATTTATCATACATCTCGACGAGGAGATTTCCAATGTATGTGTTCGTGATGAGCTGTGGAATCCCTTGGACACGTGCATGCAGCTTCCTACTTGCCACAAGGTCCCTTGTCCGTGTGCAACATTTTATAAGACGTGCATAGCATTGAATAGAATCCCACTCACTGCTGCCACATGCCTTGTTGCTGTTGAGTCTATAAAGAAAGCAACGCATATATACGTATGTAACGTAAGAGATTAAGGCGCACGTGCAGGGATCACATCCTGCATGGTGGTGGTACGTACAAGGAAAGAGACGTACGCCACTCCATAGCTCTTGGAGAAGTGCTCAGATTGAACAA
Source organism: Selaginella tamariscina (assembly GCA_003024785.1). Classification (NCBI taxonomy): domain Eukaryota; kingdom Viridiplantae; phylum Streptophyta; class Lycopodiopsida; order Selaginellales; family Selaginellaceae; genus Selaginella; species Selaginella tamariscina. Next base: position 14,153 of record PUQB01000917.1, read on the forward strand.
CCCAGCTAGATGCCACTTATAACGATTAAGATGGTTTATTAACCACTACATGAGTTGATGTCTATTATTATTGAACAGTCACATTACGCATGTGAAAGCACTCATTTGATAAAGATAATATAATTAAGTCAACAAGATAAAGATTTCATGAAGAACGCCATTCGTGTACCCCGAATTGGCGAGACAGGTAGAAAGGACAAATCATGCATAAGTAAACAATCGGCCACGTTTAGTTGACCTAAACACGCACACACACACACACTAAATCCAGGTTGACTGGCACGTACGTAGGAACGAAAATGGAAACAAATCAGTACGGATACGGAGTCATAGAAACATCCAGGTTCCCTCGATCAGGGCGGGTATGGCAAGCTCCCATTGGTACGGGCCCAGCTCTAAATCAGAGCTGGTCGGTGTGACGCGGCTGAGCAGATACGTGCCCATATCTCCGCTGCCCGGACCGATGGATCAACCTCCCGGATCGTCCCACGTGTTGGATATCCACGTCAACACCTTCCTCTGTTTCGTGCCGTCTTCCCATTGTGTCCTTAGGGCTGGAAAATGCGGGCGCCCTGTTTTATTATTTCTGTGCCATCGGATCCTCGTTCTATCTCTATCTTGTGCTACTGTAATCTCTAGCGCGTGAGCTCATCAAATCCGATTGTTAGAGCAATCCTGTTTTTATCTGCAATTTCCGCAAGAAAACGGATGAATCTGGTATAGCATCTCACTTCTAGTCTTGTTTTTTTTCCTTTCTCTCCGTTTTTCAATCCGAATGGAATCGAACAGCCCGACCAGGAGTCCCAATCCTCCGTCCGAATTCGTCTGCCCAATCTCGCTTGAGATCATGAGGGATCCCGTGACAGTCTGTACAGGTGTAACGTACGACAGGAGCAGCATCGACAAGTGGTTTGAGAGGGAGAATGATACGTGCCCGGCCACGATGCAATCTCTCTGTGGGAATCATGCATTGGTTCCCAATCGGGCGCTCAGGAGCCTGATACAAAACTGGTGTGAGAGTAACCTGACGACGGGTGGGTACTTCAGGAGCTGTAGTCCGATCGACCAGCAGCAGATTCGCTGCATTCTGGACCAAATCCGGAGGCAACCCAGCAACCGGCTTGCACTGAGGAAGCTCAGGATGAAAGCCAAAGAGAGCGCCAGAAACAGCAGATGCATTGTGGAGTGCGAGGCTATTCCTGTTCTGGTATCAGTTCTCAAGGACCCCCAGATGAGTCGTGTGTTCTTGAAGAAGCTGTCTCGGTCCTGGCACTGCTTCCATTGAATTCCGCACATAAGAGGATGATCAAGGTGCCTAACGTGCTAGCGTCAATCTCTAGGGTTCTTCAGGGGAATTCCGCTCAGGGAAAGATGAGCGCCATCGCGTTGCTCGATTCGCTCGCCAGCGACGTAGGCGCGCAGATTCTAATCGGATCGACGGACAAGATCATCGATTCGTTGGTACGGATTCTGCGCCGGAACGAGAACCAGATGCTGGTGAATTCCAGCCTCAGGGTGCTGCTCAGGATATGCGAACCCAACAGGAACAGGATCAAGGCGTCACAGGCAGGCGCCGTCGACGCCTTGGTTGAGCTTCTTCCGGACACAGAAGGCGGAGTAGCGGAGCACATTCTGATTGTTCTCGAGCTCATGTGTGGGTGTTCCCAGGGTAGAGCGGCGCTGCTGAACCACGCATTGGCAATTCCTGCCATAGTGAAGAAGATACTCAGAGTAACTGACACTGGCGCAGAACATGCGGTGAGGATACTGTGGATAGTTTGCAAGGAGAACGGTGGTCGCGAAAAGATGAGGCAGCTCGGACTGTCTTCAAAACTCCGAGCTCTGCTCGTCCGGGAGCGACTCAGACTGTGTACTAGGAAGCAAGTGTGTGAGATTTTGGCCACGGTGTACAACACCAGGATAGATCATCCGTCTCTCAGTAACATTGACGAGCCACCTCTATGCTTAGTGGGAGGCAATTAGTTATATCTATCGCATATGAATTCTTTCCGAGGTGTTCAACGCCTGTATATTTTTGGTTTACCGTCTAACTTGTACATATGTTTTTTGGCTTGTTTCTTTGAATGGAAATTATCAATTTGTTCATTCTTTCCAAAATATTATACGAAAGTATAGCGGTTCGTGCCATCTGGACGGATATTTGCAGGCTAACGTGTCATTTGCAGAGATCTCAACCGTCAGATGTAGCTCTTCCAAGTGTCCTGGTTAAATATACTGAACGTGTACTGTTTCAGGATTCACACAACATTTACGTTATTATTATTAACACGAATGGAATATTCTAAGAATCATAAAAGACCTAGAATATTTATATTTCTAGTATATTCTTTTGGGTACCACTTGGCATGCCCTAGCTGCAGAGCATGAGCGAGCTATGGGGATACTGAGGCGATTGATGCACCTGGCGGCGCAGAAGATTCATCGGCCGACACAGAAACAGCAGGCAAGTCAAGCTCCATTTCTAATTCAAGGTACGAAATCTCATTTGCAAGAAGAACCCTTGAGAAAGCAGGAGACAAGAAATGCAGCTGCTGAGGAAGCAGATGATCTGTTCTCCTTTGAAGTTGATTGGTCGGTGTTCTCTATGGCGTATATTCAGATGACAATCCAAGAAATTCTGTTCACTCTTGCGGGGCTGCCCATTCCCGAAAATCCCGCCTACAAGCAGTGGTCGGGGTTTCAGGGTGGTTATTGGAGGTCCCATCTGGATCCCCACAAGGTTTATCTGCGTGGGGATCTTCGGGAAGGGACAGACAATGGTTTTCTAGTTCGTGGTGTTATATACGACATGGCAGCCATAGCTTCTCCACCGCGAAGAGTGAAAGAGGAAGATGGCCCCGTGAAGGACTGGAGCAACTTGATATATGAGAATTTGAATGCTGTGAAGGATAACAAGATTGGTAAGGTGGAGGATATACGTGCAGAACAGGTCATGGAGAAGCTTGGCTTGAAAAATACCAGTGGACTTAAGGAGCGTGTTGGTGGCTCGTCTTCTGCCTTGTTAATGAGGAAGCAGCTTGAAGAGAAGCAGAAGCTTGAAGAGATTATTGGAACAGGTGCGTGCGTGTGCGTGTGTGTGTGTGTGTGTGTGAAACGATCTTACTATACTTTGGGGTAGGGGACAGCATTAGAGCAAAGTACGCGGACAGGATCAGGCAGAAGAAGGTTTTAGCAGAGGCTAGACGGGAGCAAGGGAAGCTTGGACTTTTTGTCACCGCCTCACCGGGAGGATCTGATAAATCGTGTTCTGTTATGCCCGGTTCACCGTCACTTGTTCGCTATTTGGAGGTATGTACATGTCTGTATACACACACACACACATTGTATCGTTGTTGACACGTAAATACATGTATCATCATCATCATCATCATCTCTCTCTATGTATATGTGAGAGGTTTGGAAAACAATACTTTGTAGCTCCATAACCAATGTCTATCTTTGCGGTTGCATATGTTTATATGCATGTATGAACTTGTTATTATGGTAAACTATATAAACACACCTGCTGCACATATTAACTTCAATAGATTGCTACTTGTTAAGTAAAGCTGGAATTTTAGGAGCGTGGTGTAGTACAAGCTCTTTTAACCCGTGGACCAGAGTCTGATGTAAAGAGCTTGATGGACCAGCTCGGAAATTTCAGTTTGGGGAAGTCAGACGGTTACGAGACAATTTCACGTCTGAAGGAGAAGTTCTCAGGTCATATTTATACACTATATATATATATATATATATATATATATATATGCTACGAGTGTGTGGGATTTACAAATGAATGTTTACAGTGAGGAAATGCTGAGTTCTATATGTTCAAAATGGGGCCTTCCCACAAAACAAGTTCTAGTGGTAAGTATACACTGTTTATATATATATATATATATATAAGTTGAGTATTTCAACTTTGCATGAGGTTATTGGTGGCAATGGTGAGAGCGAGCAACTCTTGAAGACTGTTGCGGACAAGGGATATTTCGTGTGTCGAGTTCAAGGAGGCAGCATCTCAGACGATGAACAAAGAGTGGATTCTCACAGAAGTTCCAACAAGCCCAAGAACGGAGTTGTATCCTGGTTCAACCAGCTGGCGGAAGGGACTTTACACTTACAAGAGGAGAAGAAACCTAAGACAGCTGCTGAACATGTTCACTTTCGTGTCTTGGATATGACTGAACTCAAGTGGGTCATTGAAGATCTCAACGGTGTGTCATATAGATCGAGCACGGTTGTTCGAGGTTTCAAATGATCAGAGCTACTATATATGTAAGTTATATAACACATTGAGGTATGTCAAACCTCATATTCATTGTCTGTATACCTCTCTATGTATATATTGGACTTCTGAGTGAATTTAGATATGCATATGTATAACTAATCAATGATTTGCATTCCCATGGTCGACCTTGAGCTGCTTGGAGGGACAAGCCCGTGCAGTGCTAGAACCAACAGCGTAGTGATCGTTTGTGCGTTGTATTTCTGTCGTTTTAATCTAATTGTTCAAGCAGGAACTAACAGGAGGAATAATCTCCAGGGTACAGTACAGACAGGACTTGCTTACATCCTTGAAGACATGTTGCAGCAGACAGGACTTGCAAGGTGGCAAGAAAATACCACGCTGAAGCTGTACGGAACGGGCAGGAATCCAACATATACGTGTCCAACTTGCTCATGACAATGTACTTCAAGTGTGGAAGTATGGAGAATGCACATTGTGTGTTCGATGGCATCTTCCACGGTGGCATTGGTTCTTGGAACACGCTAATGATGGGATACATTGCAACTGGGGAGTACACGTTTGTTCTGGATTTATTTGGACGGATGAAGGCATCGTGTGGATACGAACCAAATGGTCGGAGTTTTCTTGCTGCTTTGATGGCCTGTGCCGGCTTGGCAGGCAAGGAGGAATTCAAACATGACCTAAGCTCTGGGCGGAAGACGAAGCCATCCTCTTTGCAAAAGTTGTTAACGATTCATGTGCATGCTACCAAGAGAGGCTATGATACTGGTAATGGTCTTTGTTGGGAGCGCCTTGATTGATGGATATACAAAATGCGGACGTACTGTTGAGGCGGGTAAGGTGTTAGACAACTTGCTGCATAGAGACGTTGCATGTTGGAATGCCATGATGATGGGATACGTAGAGAACGGGGAGATGAAAGCTGCTCTCGAGCTGCTACAGAAGATGGATTGTGCACCAAATCCGAGGACTTATGTGGCCGCTCTTGCAGCTTGCGCTGCTTTGGCAAGTACAGAATCTGGGACTGATGTATATGGAAAGCTTGTGAAGATTGAGTCTTTGAAGCAAGGTGTGCGAGTTCACATGCAAGCAGAGAGAAGCGGTTGCTGTTCAAATGTCTTTCTCAGCTGCAGCTTGATCAACATGTATGCGAAATGCGGAAGCACGGCTGAAGCGTGGAGAGTGTTCTGCAACATGAAGCATCGGGACGTTGCGTCTTGGAACGCCATGTTAACGGGATATGTGGAGAATGGGGAAAGTACGTTGGCCTTGGAATTGTTTGCTAGAATGGAGAAACCGGATGCGCGAAGCTATGTTTCTGCCTTGGTTGCTTGTGGAAAACTGGTGGCATTAGAACACGGGCGAAAGCTTCATGTCGAGGTTAAGAAGAAGGGACTCGAAAAGGATAGAGTTCTTGCGACTGCATTGCTAGATTTCTACGGGAAGTGTGGGCAAATGAACGAAGCTGAGCTAGTTTTCAACTCCATTACATGTAAGGACACATGGGTGTGGAATGTTCTGATATCTGGATACAGCCAGCAGAGTGACAGTACGCGAGTGTTCGACTGTGTGCAGAGGATGCGTGACGGGGGACACAAGCTAGACAGTGTAACGTTCCTGTCCATGTTGACTGCATGCAGCCAAGCTGGGTTAATCGAAGAAGGGAGGAAATACTTTGATACAATGGAGCCAGTGTATGGGATTGCTCCCGGTATTCAGCATTACACTTGCATCATTGACATGCTCAGTCGGGCTAACCGTCTCGAGGAGGCGGTTTCGGTTGCTCGGACTATGCCTTTTGAGGTGGATGCTGCCATATGGCGCGCTGTGCTGAGTGCTTGCCGTAAGTGGAGAAATGTGGCCATTGGAGAGCTTGCATTCGAGTCTCTAGTGAGACTTGGCAAGGTAGAAGCTACAGCGTATTTTTAATGGCTGAATTATATGGAAGTGTGGGCATGTTGGAGCAGCAAGGAAGATTACTAAATAAAGTTAATAAGAAGGTTTAAGGTTTAAGGGTTTAGGGTTAGGGCTTTAGGGTTTAAGGGTTTAAGGCTTATTTAATGAGAGGGTTTAGGGTTGACAACTTATGGCCAATTCATGTAATGGGGGTGCCTGCAAGAAGAATGAAATAAACAGTGATTAATCGGGTAGAATCATATATGAATTGATACGTACTCTCTCGCAGGACAGTGGCACGGCTTGGCGGAGTATGGCTTATGGCCTTTTTATATCCGTAGTTATACGTAAGCTCAGTGCCTCTTGGGATTCTCTTCTTTGCGAAAATAGATACTCCCACTTTGCGTCCCCTTTTGTCTACCATGTATTCAGAGTAGCAATTTGGCTGCAGGTTTCTTAGATAAATACTAATGATTTTGGTAAGAAATAGAATATATGCTACCTTGGACAAAAGACTCTTACACTCCCGTGTCTTGGCTGAAACTTTGTTATATTATAACTTTGTAATGTTTTAATATTAACATACAGTATTTAACTTACATTGCAGGAGGTGTTGATATACTTTGCAATGTTCCCAACGGGTTTTGCATCAATCTGCAATTTAAATGAAAAGATTAATTAAAAGAAAATAAAAAATGAAAGAACCAACATACCACTGTTCTTTTGGTTAGTGTAAACTGGTATGTATGGTCACGCTGCCGGGCTTCCTGAGGATAAGAATATAGAGCGGTTTATAATACTATTAAGGAATTTACCATAATAACTTGGAAAATTTGAAGTTACAAATTTACAAATTTTTATCCTAATCTATAAGAATGTATAATATAGCTTACCTTAGTATTAATGCGCTCACCAGCATATTCAATTATAAACTCGTTGGGCTTTATCGTCTCCTCTGCAAATACTCCCCAGCCGGCATCTGGTATTTGGCTCGGTGCTTTCCTTAATCTCTTTAAACTCAGGGCTTAAACATTGTAAACCTAAACTAAGATTTAAATCAGTTTACCTTTGGTGTTAGCCCTTTAATTAGCTTTTGAAACTGAAATCAAAGATAAAAAACAATAAATACTTGTTTTTTAATTATTATATAATAACGTTAACTTTTATTTCTCTTTTGATCCTCCTCCTGGTTTTAGTCTTAGATTTCCTGGCTCTCTTCTTTGTCATCTCTTAACCTAAATGCATTTACTTAACAAACAAAAAAATTAAGAGTGACTCAAAAGGTATGTCCATTCGCCACGTGGAGGTTGACCTAACCCTAAGGTTGTTTAAGCCCTAGCCCTAACCCTAACCCTAAATATATAAAAATTCCTTCCTATTTCCTTGTGTTCTTCCTCTTTGTCTCCGGTTTTCTCCAATTAATATAGTGTACACCTCTGCATCAGCTTAATCATCAGTACTCGTGTTTAAAAAAAATAAAATATTGTTTTTTCTTTTTTTTCTTTTTAAGAAAATTAATTTAATACTTTATGTGTGGGCAGTTGCAACGTGTCGCTTGAGATCTTGTTGCAGCGTTTATAGGATTATAGTAGAAAGTCAGCTCGTTGCCTTTCTTAATTCGACATCTTGCATAAAGCTTATCCAATCGCCCTCTTTCCCCTTAACACTTTCTTACCATAACAGTTTGGCTTTCAACATGAAACACTTGTAGCAATTTAATCTCAATTAAATGTTATTAACATGTTAATTAAACCTTAATATTTACCTTACATGAATGATTCATATACTTTGCAAGACCATTATCGTTTATTACATATGTACAAGATCAAAGTTAATATTTAGAGAAAATCAAACAAAGTATAAAACATACCACTGTTTTCTGGGTTAGCTTAAACTGATACTGGTGGTCCTCACGCCTATCAGCTTCCTGCAACAATATTAAAAAAATTATGAGTTAAGTTTATATTATTCCTTTGTAATTTAAAATAAATTAAATATAAAATGCACTACAATATCCTTTTACCTAACTTAGTATGTAAAATCTTAAACAAAGTTCCCCAGCTTATGTATATGGTATATATAACTTCTTATAATAACTTATATCTCACCTTCTTATCAATAAGCTCACCAGTATAGCCTTCATCTGCAAATAGTCCTTCAAGCTCCATAGTAACCCCTCTCCTTAGTTTCTTTTTAAGGAGTAATAGTACATGATTAGATTTTAAAATTTTAAATTACTAGAAAAAGAAATAATGTATAATTAACAAGTGATTAAAGATTAAACCGGTGAAAATGTATATCCTCAATTCTTTGTTTATGTAACTTAAGTACTTAATCAGTACGGATATTCTTAGCATAAACCAATTACAAATACAAACAATGTGTGTAATAGATATTTATGTGTACATAACGATGGCGTGGTAATGTTTAATGTTGACGTGGCAAAGAACAAGTATTTCACACCCTTATTCTCTGAGGTCTATTCATTGTGTCACCTTCTAAGTTCTAAGTAACCTAATTTAAAATAACCATAAAATGGGAGGTGCGTCTTTTCGCCACGTAGGCAGTAAACCTAAACTAAGGCATATATTTGATATTACTCTTGAACATATATATATATAATATAACTGTCCAAAAAATGCATATACACATGCTTGGTACTAATTCAGATGGTTTTATTTTTATATATTTTTAGTTAAACATGACAAACAGTAACATTAAATATAGTCAACTTAAAAATTTTATATATATATATATATATATATATAAGAATTTTAAGATAATTAAAATAAAAGACTTGTATAAATATTTTATTAGCATATAATTTATCATTTATGTGATTTACTTAGGTACAATTTAAAAACATGAAATTTTTCATATTTTTATATCTTATTAATATTTGTATTATGAATATCATATCATCATTAATATTTATATCATAGATAAATTATGATGTATATGCATATAAATGTTAATTATTACATATGTATATTTTTTTATTTCATTTTAATTTTTAAATAATCTTAAAAAGTATCTCAAGCTATTGTGTTTAATTTATAATGTACAAAACTTATTTTTTTAACATTTTTAAGTTGTTTTCAATGATGTATTTTAATATGGATACAAACATTAATATTTCTTTATGAAAGAACATATAATATATTACATTGAATATATATTCATAATTTTACTTTAAATAATAAAATTTACATTGTTATCTTTATAAATTGTATCGCAACATTAAAAGTCTTTATATAACAATTATTCAATAAATAATTTAATTTAATAAAAGAATTTGTTATGACTTTGGAATTACAATGTGTTTTATTTAACTTTTGTTACAATAAGTAATAGGTAATTAATAATAAATACATTATTATTATTATTATTGTATTTTAATATATTTAAAGCAATATTTATTTTTCACATTCATGAAAGTACTTAATATTATTAATTATAAGTGTTAATATCATACACATGTACACTTTAACATTAATTATGTATCTATGTATTTTTAAATTTCTAAAAGTTTTGCTTTAGAATAAAGCTTATGTAACTTTTTTATAATAAATTTATTAGTATAATATCCAAATAAACTAATTGTGAATTTAGTCTTTAATTAATTTAAATTAGTTATTAAGTATGAATTTTAGTCTTTAATTAATCTAAATTAATTTTAAAGATAAATTAGTTCTTTAATACACTTTGTTAAGTTTATAAAATAACATATTGAATTATAATTAAACATTTGAATATTATTACTTTTAACTATTGTTTTTTTTTTATTATTATTAATTAAGGATTCGATCCATTTTTTAATTTTTTTATATATGTATAACTAAGTCTAATTATATAATAAATAACGATGTCTTTATTCATATGTTTTTTATTAATGAAAGTCAAGTTCTTTATATTTGTACGGCTTTCCATACTTAAATTCGTATTATATGTATATATTTTTTAAAACTTATTATTTTATATTCATTTTATCATGTAATTCCTTTTTATTATTTTTAATTAACTTATAAAACACAAATACAAACCTTGAATTTAATAAATTAATCAACATAAGTATGAATTTTAAATTCACTTAAATGTATATTATAAAAAATAATAAAAGTTACTACTACAATCTTATTAGTTCAATGTTTATATATATACATAATTCAAAATAAAATAATATATTTTATGACATGTATGAATTCTTCAACATTTAACAAATATTTTAATACTTATTAACACTGCATTTGCTAGGATAATTAATATATCTTATATTTAATTTCTAACACTAATAATCACATTCATATTTTTAAATACACATCATATGCTTAGTTATGAATAATGATAATTAATATTGAAAAAACGATCTCAATAAGGCACATCAAAAATATAATTAATGTAATTTTTTAACACATATACTTATGAATGATGATGTTTAATATTGAAAAGCAATCTTAATACGTAAGTATAATTACAAAAACTATGTTTTTGTAATTAAGAGTAACAAAAAAGATTTGAAAAATATTATTAAGAATTGTAATTATTATGGACTTTTAATCATATTTATATATGTAAACTTATTTATTTAGGACATTATAGTCAGCCCACAAACAAGTATTAAATTTTTGAATTAAAACATTAACAAGATTTAGAATCTAATATAAAATCTAATGTAAATTCAAAAATCTAATTTAATTTAAATTTAAATTTCATATTATATCAATTTTAAAATATTAATTATTGAACAAAATTTTAAACATTAATTAAAGAATAGTCTATGCATCAAACATATAATGAAATTATTTAATTATTATTTAAAATATTTAGGAAATCATATAATTTACAAGCTTGATTCAATGATGGCTACTTTAAAAATATTAAAAAAATAAATGCGCTCACACACACCTGTAAGTGCTTTCAACATCATAAAAAAGTTGAGTTAAAATGCTTGGCATGTCACTAGGTCTAAATGGAAGCGGGTAGAATGCCGATACGCCCATCGAGGCAGGAGCCGGTGTCCGAGTCCGAGGCGAACACTCTGGCGATTGTTGAGCAGAATCCGTCGGGTCTCGAGCTAGAGCAGCTACAGGGGCAACCCATCATCCGTCCGGTACCGTTGAGCGGATTCAATCCGGACGATAACTCGGCTTACCTCCCGATCGCACGCCAGACTCAATCGTTCCGCAGGAAGGGCCCGAAGGTCCAGGTGAGTGCATACACAGTCCAGTGCTCGCTGTGTATGAATTGGAGAGTTGTCCCGTCCAAGGAGATCTATGAATCTATCAGACAGAGCATCACAGAGCGGCCTTGGGTTTGTGAAGATGCTCTGCCATGGCGCCCTGATGCATCCTGCTCCGAGCCCAGTGATCTGAGACAGGATGATGCTGACATTTGGGCTGTGGACAAGGCTGACCTGCCCATGACCCTCCTGCTTGGAAACGTGACCTCGTTGTTCGCAGCCAAGGCTGCACCAAGTTCGGGGACATGTAAGCTGCGTGCGTGCGTGCGTGCGCTCTATGTGTCTGTATGTGTCTAGCAGAGGTATAATATAATACTGTGTGTGTGTAGTATCATGAACTTATATTTTTCATCAATGTTATAGATATATATATATATATCTTTGTGTGTGTGTGTAGGTAGGAGTGGCTTTACGCGAATCACAATACTTACATTGAGCGACATGTTTTTCATCAGATACTATACATCGCCATGTGGAAAGAAGCTTCGTTCTATGGTTGAGGTTGACCGGTAAGCTCACATACACAGACAGCATGTAGTTACATATGTGTGTGTCGATGCTGGTTCAACTAGAAAAAAATTTCTACAGGTTTTTGCAAGAGCATCCGGAGTATGTCTTCGGAGGAGTTCACTTGAGCCAGTTTACATTCACTACACCACAGCCCACGGACAAGAACTACGTACAAAGGAAGAGGAAGAAGATAGACACAGACCAGTCCTTGACAGGTACTTGTTTATACACATGTATATGTGTCTATACCTGTATCTTGATAGAGGTTTTGACAGGTCCTCAACCGGCCCAGATCGGTTATGTAAGGAGAAACAAGAAATTGGATCCGGGGAATAGTATTTCAAGTTGTGAAAATGTTCAAGAGGATGGAGGATGTAGCATACCTCCTATACCGAATGGCTGGATACGCGAGCTGGTTATGCGAGGTCAAAACTATAGGTGTGATGTGTAAGTATTTTCCATTTATTTCAGTAGTAAATTGTATATTGTATATATGTTCTCTTGTTTCAGGTACTATTGTTCTCCATGTGGGAGAAAGCTTCGTTCTCTAGGGGAGACAAACTTGTAAGTTGTGTATGAGAGAGAGAGAGAGAGAGAGAGAGAGAGATGTGACAGAATTGTGTGCAGGTTTTTGCATGAAAACCCGGGATATGTGTTTCAAGGAGTGAGCCTGGATCAGTTTTCTTTTTCACAGCCATCTTCCTTAGCAGATCTTAGAAAAGCCGTTTCGATGCCTGGCTGCTCCCTAAGGAGTGCGATGAGAGGTTCTATCGACCTTCAAAGGTATGTATTTGTTACATTAATGTCATAAAGTCTCATCTCGTTCATGTTTGATGCATATATATTTCATATAAATGCATGGCATGAGAGAGAGAAGAGTGTTACAAATGTACTTGAGACATTGTTAAGCATTTACATGTACGATATGTTAAAAATTATATGCCGATATACAATCTAAAATATACTTGAAATGTAGCCACTTGATGTACCTACCCGATGCATATCTGTATACATAATATGTGCATATGCATATTATGAATGTACACATTAAGCATATGTCGGCAAGATTAACTCTCCAGTATATGCTTTGCATAGCCTTCCTTAAGAAGAGAACGCTACACACAAAAACGCACGCACGCACAACGTGTGCTTAAACCATGTATATGCAGGTGAAGACGAATTATCTACCTTGAAACCTCACGATTGTCATGCGGGTTTTCCGACTCGGGAAAAGGAGCTATCCCCAACCGAGCTATCCCTAACCGGAACACACTATCTGGTGACATGCCATGGTTTTATGTTTTGCTGTTATATAAATAAAATACAGCTTACATGTATATATGCATTGTGACGAGATGCGAGCAAGTGAATGCTGCAATCAAAGCCTTGTCCTCGGATGGCCATTTCACTGTCTTGCTTGGCCTCTTGAAGAATGTGGATGTTATATCTGGAGCTTTCAAGAAATCTCGTGGTCTCACACTGTTTGCTCCCACAGACGATGCGTTTGCCGAGGCAGGTGTGCAACAGTTCCTCTAGAAGCTGACCCGTGAGGAAACGATCAAGGTGTTGGAGTACCATGCTTTGTCTAAGTACTACGAGTTTGCCCGGTTTGAGAAGCTGCTTAACAAGATGATTCCCACAGTTGCATCTGGGGAACAACAAATCCACATTCCAGCTATCCATCACGCCTGGTTACTACATCAACACCACAAGGAACATTCTTTCACAAATCGTTTCTCAGGCCTTCAATGCTACTGTTCCAAGAGATATAGTTCCGCCGTCACCGACCTGCGGATGCTCAGCGTTTTGAAGGCTTCTCCGTTCTTCAAGACCTTCTCAGGCCTTCTTAACGACATGCAAGTGACGGGTTATCTCGAGTCTCTTCCAGCGTTTACCTGACAAGGCGTTCCAGTCACTCACGCCCAAGGCGTGGTCTAATATAAACGAGAATAATCTCGTCAACTGTGCTTAATTACCACGCTGTTCCTGTTTACTATCCTCCGTGGAGTCTCAAGTTCATCAAGGAGCCGCTGCAGACTCTGGCCGGTTTTGATGTGAGGGTCAGTTATATGGGAGGTTTGAAGGTGGCTGTTGAGACTGGGCTGGTTGAATCTTATATTGTTGGCGTTGTATTCAACGACAAGCCTGTGGTTGTATATGCTGTGGATCAAGTGCTTCTGCCTAAAGCTTTATTTTTAAATGTATGAACGTTTCATCAATCATTATTCATTTTTGATAAATGTTTACATGTTGCTCAAGGTGTATATATATATATATATATATATACCCTAAACTGTGAGTTTAATGTATCTAACTGTATGTATATGTATTGAAAACACAGTCCCATATACATGTACAGTTATGCAAGGTGTAAACTAAAAGGTTTCAGATTTATTCAGTCATTAACTGATCTCATACGCAATATATGTATTATGTGTAATACATTGCACGTTGTGCGGATACATACGTGGGAATTATGGATATCATTCGTGTATATTAAAGAAAGTAAGCAAACGTCTAATGAACACACAAACATCACTTGTAAAGGCGTTAGATTCATACTTAAAATGTGCACTCAATAGATATATAGAGAGTTTGTCAAAAACAGTGCGGAGGGATTGTCTAGTACGATAACGGCTCTAGGATGGCCTTGACTTCCGGCAGCTGCTCGTCTGCACTTTCCAAAGCCTTCCTCCTGAGCTTGAACAGCTCCTTCTTCCTCTCGTAGAAGATCTTAGCCTTGGCCTTCCTCTTCTCTTCCAGCTCCTGCATTACAAAACAGTATATGCGATATTACACTCTATCTACTACAAACTTAATGAAAACTTACAGCAATAGTCTCATGATGGTGCCAGCCAACTTCCTTGGACAACTGTCCAAGCAAGCAGAATTTGTGTCCAGGCTTCAGTCTCAGAACTCTGAAATATCCACAAACAGTCAAGGCTATAATTGCTATTCTAGATAGATAGAAACATCTTAATGTTATGACTTATATAGTCAGAGACTTACTTCAGAGCATCAGGGATGACCATTTTCTTCACCCTGTCATAAGGAGGTGGGCAACCTTCAAAGGCCTGAAGCCTCTCCAAAGCTGCTGCACCCCGCTTGGTCTTGTGGGGAATCATCCTGAATGCAAGAAAATTAAGGTTTAGAGAGGACTCACATAAAATGCAAGAATTTAGGAGTACCCTCTAATGGTCCTCCACAAAATGCGTGCGGGAGCACGGAAATGGATCGGGCCCTTGCTGGGTTTGGTGTTCATGCGCTTCCTCAGAAACCTCAGGTACTTCATCTTCTGGCGGACAAGGCCGCCAGATATGGCAATCTCCTCGCAACGAACAACAGTCTGGAAAGCGCAAAGAGTTAGCAAAGAATTTGTACAAAAAGTACAAATTTAAGAAATCAGGAAAATGCATAGAAAGTAAAAAATTCGACAATATAAACTGCAGCGAGCAGATTTAAGCAATGCACTCAAGAAAACGAAGAAATTTTTTACCAGATGCTGGCCATTGAGGAGCTCCTTGGCACAGATCGACGCAAGACGGCCAAGCATGTGGTGCCTCGCATCGATCACCACACGGCGAGCGCAGATTCCTGACCCGGACACCATCGCCGCCTCGCTCCTAAACCCTAAACCTAGAACACGGCCGTGACCTAAATGAGCAGAATATGCGTCTTATTGCATATTCTTCCGAATATTCATAAAAAATTAGGTTCAGATATAATCGACGGCCCAGATATATCCACGTAACCAACAAGGAATATCCTAAAAAACTTTCGTCATCGTGTATGTGCGTTCATGCGTGTCTGACGAGTACATAACACTCTTCATCATACTACTGTAATTTCATGTTTATTATTATCATTAATAAATCTTCTTAGCTATAAGTGAATGTATATATACACTTCTTGAGCATGTACTTGTATGCAAACGTGTGTGTGTGCATGAATATATATTCCATACCCTTAGATGCTCAATACTTGTACATATACTTTGTAAGGCATTTGAACGGGGTTTTATTCTACACATACTTGTACATATACTTTGTAAGGCATTTGAACGGGGTTTTATTCTACACATACTTGTACATATACTTTGTAAGGCATTTGAACGGGGTTTTATTCTACACATCGTTTTTATATATTAAATTATTATCAAAAAATGAATAATGCTAGAAAAAAACGTTCATCCATGTCAAAATAAAGCTTTGGGCAGAAGCACTTGATCCACAGCATATACGACCATTGGCTTCTTGTTGAAGACAACGCCAACAATGTAAGATTCAACCAGCCCAGTCTCAACAGCCACCTTCAAACTTCCCATATAGTTGATCCTCACCTCGAACCCGACCAGACCTCCGGCCAGAGTCGGCAACGGCTCGTTGATGAACTTGAGACTCCATGGAGGATAGTAAACAGGAAGAGCGTGGTAACTAATCACAATTGACAAGAGATCATTCTCGATTATCTTAGACCACTCCTTGGGCGTGAGTGACTGGAACGCCTTGTCACTTGGAGCGAACAAGGTAAACGCTGGAAGAGACTCGAGATGATCCGTCACCTGTGTGTCGTTAATAAGAAGGTCTGAGAAGGTCTTGAACAACGGAGAAGCCTTCAAAGCGCTGAGAGCCTGAACGGCAGCAGAGGGAGGGGAGGTGGCGGTGATGGCGGAACTATATCTCTTGGGAACAGCACCTTGTCGCAAACGTAGACAGCCACGGGATATGCATCGAAGGCCTGAGAAACGATTCGTGAAAGAATGTTCCTTGTGGTGTTGATGTAGTAACCAGGTGTGATGGATAGCTGGAATGTGGATTTGTTGTCCCCAGATGCAACTGTGGGAATCTTCTTGTTAAGCAGCTTCTCAACCGAGCAAACTGTAGTACTTGGACAAAGCATGGTACTCCAACACCTTGATCGTTTCCTCACGGGTCAGCTTCTGGAGGAACTGTTGCACACCTGCCTCGGCAAATGCATCGTCTGTGGGAGCAAACAGAGTGAGACCACGAGATTTCTTGAAAGCTGCCGATATGACATCCACATTCTTCAAGAGACCAAGCAAGACAGTGAAGTGGCCATCAGAAGACAAGGCTCTGATAGCAGCATCCACTTGCTCCGGCTCACTCTTTGGCACCCTCAGATCCGCTGCAGAGAAACTGATGAGACAAAAGAGAACGAGATGGAGAAGAGCCATTGTGAAGCAGAGAAAGCTGAGAAACAAATGAAAATCTTTAACCTTATATAGTATGGTGCATGAGTATAGGACACGATTTTGAGTGGTTTTCAGTGTCTAATATCTCTCTAACCACTTATAAACCTGGTAATTGTGGTCATTCAATCGTTCACGGATCCGTATTTGTTGCATATAGAATATATATGTACCTTTAGAATTCACGTATTTAACTATTGTACATGCGAATATTGGAAACGTCTCCATTAGTATTGCAATGGACTTCCACATGTAAATTATGAAAACTTAACTTTGATTCCAACTCCAACACAAATTACTGTCTCTAAGAAGTGCTATACTTTTATATAACTTCGATTTTTTTCCTATGTGTATCTACACATAAATATCTATACACAACGCTATTTACATGAAATAAAAATGGTACCTCCGTCACTCAACCGGATGCAACAGAGACAGGAGCCTTGACTGTAACACACAATCCATGTTCACATCGATCTGGTTTTGAGTGCTTGGTCACCACAGGCTTTCCTGCACAAATACAATAAAGATGTTGCATAGTTATGTGTGAGTGCTACAGTTGCATGTATACGCATGCATACCTTCACTGTCCAAATCCAACAACGCTGTGTCACCTTCATTGTACTCCGACGATAGCAAGGCCTCGCTTAATGCATCTTCAATCACGTTTGTTACTGCTCTTCTAAGTGGCCTTGCACCGTATGCCTTGTCATATCCCTGCTCGCACACCAGTCTGATTGCTGCCTCGGATACCTCCAGGTTTACACCCCTCTTTGCTAATCTCTCTTTGGTCTCCGCAAGCATCATGTCCACAATAGCACGTACCTGTGTATTACAGGGCGCTTGTGAGTTCATATATATATATATATATATGGAGAGAGATGAGTGACCTGGGATTTTTCCAAGGATCTGAAGACAACCACTTCATCTATTCTGTTGAGGAGTTCAGGTCTGAAGAAACCTTTAAGTTCATCCGTGACCAGGTCTTTCAATGCGGCATAGTCTCCATCTTCACTGTCCGTGAGTGTAAAGCCTATTCTACCACTGCCACCTCGTGCTATAGCAGAGGATCCCACATTCGAGGTCATGACCAATAATGTGTTCTTAAACGACACAACACGCCCCTGAAAAACAATCAGATATAATATATGAGCACACATACAGAGGTACATACAATGCTATCACACACACACGTGCCTGTGAATCTGTAAGACGTCCATCCTCAAAGATCTGGAGCAGCATATTGAAGATATCTGGATGTGCTTTCTCAATCTCATCAAGGAGGATAACTGTGAATGGTCTCTTACGAACGGCCTCTGTCAGCGTGCCTCCATCTCCGTACCCCACGTATCCAGGAGGTGAACCAATAAGCTTGCTCACAGTGTGTCGTTCCATGTACTCACTCATGTCTAGCCGGATCATTGCATCTTCCTATACAAGCCGAACACGTGTAAGTATCTCTCCGTGAGTGCTTAATGTATACATGCGTGTGTGTATGTATGTATTGATTTGTATAATAATATAATCTTACAGCTCCAAGAAGTGTTGAGCAAGGGCCTTTGTAAGCTCGGTTTTGCCAACACCAGTAGGTCCACAGAACATCATGGCAGCAATCGGACGGTTGGGATCCTTCAGTCCCACTCTTGCCCTACGAACAGCCCTTGATATCGCACTCACGGCATCATCCTGGCCGACGACACGTGTCTGCAGCAGCTTCTCTAGATTAATGAGCTTCATTTGTTCATCAGATGTTAATTGCTCAATTGGAATTCCTGTAATTGTATAGTTGTTAATTTAATTGATATTAACATGTATGTGTACTGTGTGTGTTCCTGAAGTACCTGACCACATTGAAGCCACAGCTGCAATCTCCGATGGACCAACTATCACCGAGCTGCACACCATGAAAACGTAAGCGCACGCACACGCACACACACACACAAGCATGCATATAAACACATGAACACATTTCATACCCTTCATTTAGTTCACTATCAGAACTACCAGAAAGAACCACTGACTCTTGATCAATCTCTGCTGTCCTTGACACTGTGTTGGCTGCACTTTCTATGACATATGCTGAATCTCCTAGAGCACTCTGGGGAACCAAAGCCTGATACAATGTAAGATGTATGTACATAACAATATACGGTATGTGTACACTCACCGCTTCTTGAGTAGCCTGGACAGCACGAATAACTTGCCAATACTCACTGGGAGACTTGGAAAGAATGCTAGTTTGTTCTTCTTTCCTCCGCTTAAATGCGTCAATACGGGCTCTGCTACCTGCCTCGTCGATCAGATCAATGGCCTTGTCGGGCAGGTATCGATCTGCAATGTATCTGACTGATAAGTACACCGCTGCATCTACTGCTTCCGTTGTAATCCTACACTTGTGGTGTTCTTCGTATTTGTCACGTATTCCTAAGAGTATCTTCACAGCGTCCTCCTACAAATTTATTTAAGTTTACACATGCATTGTACACTTTTGTGTGTGCGTATGTGTTGTAAAAGATGTATAAGTTCATACAAGTGCCATATATACATGCATAACACACGATCGAAGAACATTATTACACACACGCACACACACCTGACTGGGTTCTTTTACAGTTACAGGTTGGAACCGCCGTGCTAAGGCTTTATCCTTTTCAATATGTTTCCTATGTTCATCTAGTGTTGTAGCTCCAATACACTGCAATATAATAACAAATAAGTTAAGGAAAATATATGAGCTAAATGTATAGTATAGAATCGTTTAAGAATGTTAAACTACATGCCTGGAGTTCGCCTCTTGCCAATGCAGGCTTTAATAAATTAGCAATATCTAACCCTGCCCCATTACTTCCACCCTTTCCACCAACTGAGCCCGAGCCAACCAGTGTATGGACTTCATCTATCAGTAATATAACATTTCCTGCATGACATTTCTGACATGTTTATATACTGAAGTGGCTGCTTACACATAAACGCATGTGTATGTACATACACAGACATATACGCACACAGCATATAAAGAAGTTACCTGCTGTTCGTGTCTCCTCTATCAGATTGGTGACACGAGTTTCAAGTTCACCCCTCTCTTTAGCTCCAGCAAGGAGCAATCCCATATCCAGGGACAAAACTCTCTTTCCCTGCATTAGAAAAATTTAAACTCTCTCTCTCTCTCTCACACACACACACAAAACACAAAACACACTTACAATGAGAAAGTCAGGTACATTTCCATTGGCAATACGTATAGCAAGACCCTCGGCAATGGCAGTTTTACCAACACCAGGCTCTCCAAGTAAAATGGGATTGTTTTTCGTTCTTCTACCAAGAATCTGTACAACTCTTTGCACTTCCAGATCTCGGCCAATAACAGGGTCGATCTTTCCATCACTAGCTCGAACAGTGAGGTCCACACAGAAATCATTCAATGCTCCTTTCTCTGTTAAGTATCATTAGAGTTATTATTTTACACAATCGTAAGAATGCCAAATATCATTATACAAAGACAAGTTAATCTAATCAATGTTATTTTCCCAAGTACTAATATGCTTATTATTGTGATCTAGAGTTCGACAACTTAGTATCACACGGGCACACACATACACACACACGCACCCTTTCTTCCAGGACGCTTGGAAGTTGTGGTAGATGCTGTTGCTCCGGCCTTGGCAGGCATCCCAACAGGAGCTGGAGGAGTTCTTCCATCCTTGGCAAGTTCTCCTTGCAATCTCATTATAGATTCCGCTTGCAACTTCTGCTTCTTCAATCCAAGCCTGCACAAGCATGTTCATATTTTGCACACACACACACACACATAAGCTGTATACGTACTTATCAAGTATCTGGGTAGCACCACCATCATCAACCATGAAAAGAGCAAGAGCTATATGTTCGGGTGTAATATAGTTGTGTCCCATCTTCTTGGATTGTTCCAGAGCAGCTTCAAACACCCTCTTGCTACCACTGGAGAA
This sequence comes from Selaginella tamariscina, assembly GCA_003024785.1. Classification (NCBI taxonomy): domain Eukaryota; kingdom Viridiplantae; phylum Streptophyta; class Lycopodiopsida; order Selaginellales; family Selaginellaceae; genus Selaginella; species Selaginella tamariscina. The sequence goes on from PUQB01000917.1 coordinate 35,224, forward strand.
CGGTATCTCAGCCGCCGGCTTGTCCGAGCTCACGAAATCCCTAGTCTGCTCACTAAACAAGCTCTTCACCGCCTCGCGAGCTCTGTCAATGGTCACACCGGAGCTCAGGAACCCCTCACCATCTTTCTCCTCGGCAATCAATCCAAGAAGCAGCTCAACCGTGCCCACATCTTTCTTACCAGATAATTTCGCCTCTCTCTGTGCAAGCATGATAGATTTTATAGCTCTCTCCGTGAACCTCTCGAAAACGGCATATACAACTCCTCTGGGTGGTGCCCGACGGCCCGCATTCTGAAATCTCCCACTACAGCTAGTCGTCACGGACTGATCAAATCCTTCAGAAAAACTCACTGGTTGGAACGAATCAATGGCATTCCCCGTTCTTCTCAGACCTTCGTGCACGGTCCGAGAGAGATACGCAGAAGTACTCCTCCTTCTTAAGACAGAAGCTGTGGTGTGTACAGGAGGCCTACCACAGTAGTAAAGATTGCGTCTGGAGGAGCTTCCATGTTCTACAAGATGGATTGTGCTCGTCGAAGTCGTTGCAGCTGCGGCCATGGATTCCAGATACATCTGAAGTTGAAAGCTCACCTCAACTGTACACAATCCGTGTGAAACTCTAGCAGCGAAAACTGCACAGATCCAAAATGGAGCAGGAAGCCGATTCCTTCCGTAAACCCTACTGTGGAGAAGTGGGGCCCTAAATTGCGGGAAGAACAGCGGTCGCTCCAACCATCGCCATGACGTGTACGATCAGAATGACTAGATTTTGCGATGGCGGGCGAGAACGGAAATCAAGAGACACAGTCGGGTTATTGGTAACCGTGAGATCTTAAATCCAACGGTTGAAAAATCGACACGACTGAAAGTGGTACTGGGTGTAAATAACGCGGGAAATGGTTGCGTGGCGGTCTAAGTATATACTGCCGGCCGACATTTGTCCTCACATACGTATTCGTATCTTTCTTGTATACAAGTGGGAGTAGTGTCGTGTACTCAACACGTGTTAAAGTAAAACATTGTATGTGTGCAAGTACATGTATCTATGTTGCATGTAAAGACTGCTAGCACGTAGCGTGAGCGTGAATCACACATGAGACAACATGGTTTCACTCTATCTGCAAGCAATAATTTTAAATTTTATAATTTAATTTAATCTACAGTATATTCTATTTGATACTTATCTCTCTTAAACTCTCCAGAAACCCATAGAGTTCAGCAGCAACCACATCAGGAAACTCCTCCTGAGGCAATAGAGCACCGGGGATCTCCACAAACTTCCCCACACCTTTAGCACCTCTCAAAGCCGCCATTTCAGCACGGGACCTCCTCGGACTCTTGTCTGAGAACATAACCATCACCGGAAGTTTACCATCGACCTGACTAAACAGCTCCAGGAACTCCTCCCTGTTTCCAACCGGGTCCAACATGCCCGTGAGGAATGCAGCCGGACCATACCGTGCACCCTCCCGTCTCGTGAGTGCTAGCCGGCTCTCAACAACGCTCTCTGTTACATTGCTGGAATCTGCATATACATGGCTCTCGTACTGCTTTCTTATGTTGCTTGGCCTGCTCACCAAAACATTGTACAGTGCCCACCCCACTCCAGGTGCTCGTAATGCTGTTCTTAGCAATCCATATCTGTTCCATGTCATTAGAGAGAGAAGAGAGAGGAGCTTTTGAGTACATTATTGGACATACATATATCATCAGTAAACTCCTCTTGTAATCATCGAAGCTCTCTCTCTCTCTCTCTCTCGCACACACACACACATCTACCTAGATTCAGCCTCCGGAGTTTTACCGAAAACAATGGGTAGAGGTCCAGACCACGTCGGAGCCACCGCCACAAATCCTCGAGCACCCATACGGCCTTTGGCTATCGCCTTAAGGGCTATAGTTGCCGCATGTCCACCTCCCACAACCACAGGAGCTACACAAAATATCCACTTAACACTTCAAATTCATAACTTTAGCAATACACACACACAAAGCATTTGTTAATGCATTGTGTAAATAATATACCAACCTGTTGATGTATTTGCAAATGGACCAGATTGTGAACTAGTAAACTCCACGAGGAAATCCTCCATTGCATCTGCAGTGTAGTTCAATGAAAGCCTATCTGAGAGACCAAAGCCAGGCCAATCGACGGTCAAGGTCCTCCATGATTTATCGTCCCGTGAAACAATCTGCTCTGCAACAGACTCCCATTCTTCAGTGGTGCTTACATCCGAAACAGTGGGAAGAAATAATATATCTCCTTGCTTCTTTTCCTTTGAATGCTCTACATAGTTGATTTTTACAGGTTTATTCTCGTGTTTCCACGTCCAAGATCCTCTCTAAACATCAAAGCATAAGAATATGCATACATACATACAAACATGTACACATGTATCATGGGCATGCACACTAGAGACAAGAGTTCGTGTGTGTATGTGTTAATGACTACACACACATGTAATGGTGCATGTGTGTCTATGCATGTCCACATGTATCTACAATTTCGCACGCACGTGCGCGCGCGCGTGCACATGGCTATGTCTATGATATAAATCTACATTTACACAGAGAGAGATGATACCTGATACAACATATATACCTCTCGTGCGTGCGGATAAAGATATGGATACGTTCTATTCATACGCAACATAGTCATGATATTAGAGGTTCAACATGGATATCTATGTTGTATGCATCTCCTTGTGTGTGTGTGTGTGTGAATCAAAGAAAGAGTATGTGTAACTATGATATTTGTATAGTAGAGCACAACCTACACACAAACAAACACAGCGTACAATACGTACATACATATGTATGTGATGTGAGTACATTTGACAACAATGGCAGTGCAATTGTATGCAGAATTTAACACCTCCGTACCTTTGAGAGTGCTGTTCTTTCAGCCAAAGCAGCTCTTACCGACACAAGGCTCCTTTTAGTACATAACTTGCTTACATTTGAACTTATCGGGTTCAATTTGAATACAGCACGTTCAAATGCAACCGCCATAGATACAAGCGGCACACCAACCACAATAGAAAGCACAAAAATCTCGGTGGAACTTTACCTCTAATAATATCACATTATTATTAAACTAGCATTTGATTAGTTTAATAAATTAATTTAGTAATTCAAACCTGAGATATGCTTAATACTCTAATTAAACCATTTTACAACTGACGATTTATATATAATTTGCATACCCATCACATTCCTCTAGCATTCTTCCTCGCTGTCGCTAACACTTCTTCCGATTAGCTCACCAAGTTCTTGCTCAGTATATCGGTACTCCTCTCCACAGGCGTCACAGAATGCTTCAACATATCCTGAAATACATGTCCATACACATGTCAAGATAAATTTTTAGTGTAGAGTAATGTGTTTGTGTATGCAAGAGAGAGAGAACCTTTTGACTCGAGTGCCTGCCGTAACTGCCAAAATCCTTTTGCAGCAACTTCAGTTTTCAATAAATGATGATGCTTCATCTCCAACCACATGGTCCAAAACGAGGAGTTGGCTGCAAAACATAACATTATACATATCTATCTATCTGTGTGTGTGTGTGTGTGTATCTATGTGACTATATGTAATATGCATATATAAAGACATACACATGCATATACATACATACATATCATCTCACCAAGGTATGAATTTCACCACAGCCAATTCCTTCGAATAAAGTATCACAAATTACTTTTGAGCTGATATGTTCTGAATTATGAGACAAAGAAGGAAGTCTTTGCATGTTTATCTTCATCAGGTGCTGAAGTTCGTTAAAAACACTCGGTAAAACCTATTAAATAATAAAAGAAAGAAATATTAAGAAAAAGTAGAACATGCTCCTTGCCTGGTATATGTATCCATGAGCTCCAGCGACAAAACCATGTCTATCAAAAGATACACCAAATGATGCATAGTTGCATAGCTGCAAAATATGCAAGTCATGACACCACTATCTATATCTTGTGTGTGTGTGTGTGTGTGTGTGTGTGTGTGTGTGTGTGTGTGTTACAATGTAATAAGAGAACGACCTTCCGTGCCTTTCCAAGATACTCTTGAACAGCCTGTGCTATGTCCCCTTTGTGAATCTCAACTGATCGTCTGCATAAAATTATTGTGTTATATATGATTCTGTGATATATTAATACAGTTACACATGTAAAGAAGGTGTGTGCGGGTGTGCGTGTGCGTGTGCGTGTGGGTATGCAGACAGCACATATATATACACAAACAGTTATTTATAAAAACAAACAAACTACCATCTCTAAATTCAAGTAGCTTACACTTTGGGGTGTTTCCATGCGGAGTTCTGAAGCGTGAGTGTGAGTTTACCACGCTCTCCTAGTGTGCCTTTCGCATCTAGCTGGAAGGTGAAGCTTGTTAATTAACACATGATGACTTTTCTAATTAATACATGAATTAAAAAGCAGAAATAATGTGTGTGTGTAGAATACACATATACATACGTTGTACACAACCATAAATATCCGTGTCGTACCTTACCGTTTCTGAAGAATGGAAAATCGTTTTTGGGAAAATCCACACAACCTTTTACAAGCCCCGAACCAGAACCCATAGTTGTGATATTACCCAGTGATCCAGTCCCTATAATTGTCATCTAAAGACAATAGTTAGAAAAAAATACACAATTATACACAACACACACACACACACACACACATGAGCAAGTACATACCTGTATAATTTCTGTTGAGGCTTCAACAATGTCAAGAAGAAGAGTTCCCATCATTGCATGTCCCAGAACAGATGTTCCCTGAAACGTTATGATTCATTCAACAACAAAACACACACACACACATATATACCACTCTCAGAACATCATTGTGTTACATTAGAGCGGTGGCGATTGCACGAATCTAATCTAACGGTTGTAATTTTAAAAAATATTCTTATTAAATCTCAGTCCGTTTATATATAATATATATATATATATATAGAGAGAGAGAGAGAGAGAGAGAGAGAGAGAGAGAGAGAGAGAGAGAGAGAGAGAGAGAGAGAGAGAGAGCAGTGGCATAATAGTATACACATATAAAGATGCTCTCACACATATATGCATATCTTACCGATGGACCCATTCTGAATCTATGTTGAGCTTCTCGAACAACGTTAGTTGCTGTGATGCTCAATACTGAAACCTGTACACACAGATAAATACATTATACATAGCATCACAAGCGCGCGCGCACGCGCGCACGCACACACACCTTCAGCTTTAGTCTCTGCTAGTGTAATATATTATTTAAAAAGCAAACTTCACTTTAGAAATTTTCATACAAGTTCACATTACACTGATGGGCGTTGTTAATTTAAAAACTAAAACAACTCACGCAAAGTCAGATTATGTTTTAAATAAAAATTAAAGTTTGAGCTTGCAAAATGCAAAAGTTTAAAAATGTTTTATTTACAATTTGCATTCATTATTTAGATCTATAACACACTACCTCATCAGATTTCGATATGCAACGAACAGTAAGATCCTCAGGCATTGTCCGTGTGGGCATTTGGGTGCAGTTTTCTACGATTGTGTAGCTTCCCCAAGGCCATATCGAGCGCGCATTTTTCAAATCTTCTGTGATTTTATTTCCAAACAATTATAATACATAAAATGAAGGATAAAATGAGCTTACCTGAGATGGGCCGGGCAGTAATTGGCAACTCAAATCTACCGCGTGCTCCGAGCATGAAGCTGCGGACATAAACCTTCATCCTCTAAACCCTAAACCCTAATTAGGGTAATTTGTGCTAAACCCTATTCATTATGTAGTTGCAAAGTCTGAGTAACTAGTTGCGTGAAACATGTAATAAAATCCTTAAGTGGAAGTTGCATGTAAACTCTCTCTCTCTCCCTCTCCTCTCCCTCTCTCTCACTCTCTCTCTCTCTCTCTCACACACACACACACATCATTACTTGAAAGTAAGAATGTGTAAGTGGGATTAGAATCCCTTGGTAGGAGAACAAGAACGAGTTGAGAAATATGTGTTATATACAAACGCACAAATATGAACTAATGTTTTGATATAATCGACACCATTTTATTTCACTTTGTTTGAATTGACATGAAATTTACACAAATTACTAGGTAGAGTGATTGAGAAATATGTATTTATAACCTGCAATGGTTACCACCTCTAAATGGAACTGTGAATCCACTGTTCTTGCGCGAGCTCCACTTCTTGCAGTTGAGCCTGCACCGAAGAATTTAATCCCACTGCAGTTAACACCACAACCACGGCGATCACAAGAAGCAGACCACATCCGCCACTTAGAACTGGCTTATCAGTAGCAGCAGCAAGATCATAAGAGCCACATATTTGCCCATCATCTTCATTTCTCGTATTGCAGGAAAATTGCAGGAAAATTGCAGGAAAATTGCAGGAAAATTGCAGGAAAATTGCAGGAAAATTGCAGGAAAATTGCAGAAAATTTACAGAAAAATTGCAGAAAAATTGCAGGAAAATTGCAGGAAAATTGCAGTGGATTTACACTGCAGTGTTCGATCGATCTTATGGATTGTTATATATAAACAGATGTTAGAGAGAACACCGTGCAAAGATACTTGTAATGACGTGGGATGTTGAGCTTTTTATTACAAACTTAACTTCTTGCAGTGTGTATTTTTCAGTGTAAATTAACATTTTAAATACACTTAAAAAGATTAACAAAAATTAATTATTGTGGTTCTCTGACTAATTAGAAAATGATTAACACTAAATTATATAATCAACTGCATCAAACTGTTGAAAAAAGCACTGATTCGTCGGCTGCAAGTATAAGGAAGTCTATTAGAATTTGTATACTAGTGTTAGACCGAGTTTATATATATAAATGTGTATATATATATATTATAAGAGAGAGATAATATATGTTGGTTAAATTTCACAATCCAGCCGTTCTCTTAATCATAATTAATTAAGTTTAATGATTTTAGAAAGATAATGCATTTCATCTATATACATAAAGATCCTGGTTTTTATTATGTGCCAATTAATTAAATTTTAGTTAATTATCACGGGTCAAGCGTTCCGTATACGTTTATGTGTGTGCATGTGTGAGTGAATTTATACAATAACATATGAAGTTAAATTCAATAACGATCTCACCAATTCAATTGAAACTTGTAATCGATAAGTAACATATTGAAATTGCACAAACAAGAAAATATTAAATCTTAAACGTATTATTATAGTTTAAGTTACATATTATGAGGGATAAGTTTAAGTAAGATGTTTTTTATATAATACATTTTATATACAATTTACAAATTTTAAGTTAATTAAAAAAATTAATATTTACCACGAGCATACCAAACTTTACATTGAACGTGGAACACATTATATATATGCGCTTAATTGAACTATTCAAATGTAGGCTGGATTTATTATAAAATAATATACGGTCGATCTACACGTAAGCATCTACAGTGAATATACGTATATATACGAGGGTTTAGGGCTTTAATGGCGTGCTTGGCGATGGCGCCTGGGGTGCAATGGGCGCCGTCGAGAAATGCAGGTGGGTTTAGGAATGTGCATGCTTGCGGTCCGATTACAAAGGAGAAGGGGAAGAAGAAGAACTTAGAAGGAAGCAGACAAAGAGATTTCGAGGACGGAATGCTCATTTGGGACGATGTGTTTGAGAAATTCTGTGAAGAAAGTGACAGAGTTTCCGAATTGATCCGAGTCGCAGAGAACAGGTAACAATTCTAAGCAGTATTTTAAGTATACATTATATGGGTTGTGTGTTTGCTCGCGATGTTGCAAAGCCCCTTGCTCGAGGTGCAGGAAGGGGATGAATTTTATAAGTCTCTCGAGTGGTTTGTCAGCTATGTCCCTCGCAAGTTCATTCTAGATCCCATGCTTGCACATGACAATCAACAAGTAGAAAGTCCAGACTCTCCCCGGGTATGATGAGTATCTGTATATAACACACACAACACTCTTTCCACAGAGAGTGAAAGCTGAAGAAAATGATACTAAGGGAAATGGATAGAACCAGAGTCTTGAACTTGACCTCGGAGAGGCTTGTACGGGACAGCATAACTGCGAGGTCCATACAGAAGGACGAGGGGGAGCAGTTTGATGCTGGAGGTAAAGAGCCGTACAGGCCTTCTGAGCGAGAATTGGTGCTATTGCTGTGTTTGACTGTACGTGTTGGAGAGCAAAACATAAGCTGATCCATGCTCAGGGTCGATCTTAACAGCACGCTCGGTAATTCGAGCAGCTCTTGCGGGGTCCTTGTGGAGCTTGCAAGCCGAGAGAAGAGACACCCATGCAATACGGTCAGGTAAGAAGGGCATATTCTGTAGTAGTTCTTCTGCATCTTCCAGCCGTCCAAGACGAGCTAGCACATCGATTAGACAACTGTAATGCTTCACAGTGACCATTAATTCGCGTTCTCTGATTAGAGAAACGAAATGCTCAACACATTCATTTAGTTTACCAAGATGACTAAACGTGTTTAATATCTCGACGAATGTAACCTCGTCCGGCTCGACACCGTCTGCTTCCATCCTCCATATGGAGCTAAGAGCCTCCTTGAAACACCCTTTCTGTGCATAGGCCTGTATGAGGCATGTCCAAGCAACTATTGTCTGCTCCACGAGGCTGTCAAATGCACGCTTCACTTCTCGGACTGTTCCATACTTTGCAAAGGATTGCATCAACAGGGACCACGTTACTGAGTTTCTCTCCGGCATGGCTTCAAACACTGTCTTAGCTTCTTCAAGATGCCCATTCATGGCATATGCCTGGAAGAGCACAGTCCATGAAACCATATCCTTCTTTGGCATCATATAGAACAGCCTCATGGCTTCTTCCATATGCCCAAGATGGGCATATGCAGCTATGAGTGCATTCCAAGTGACTAAGTTTCGGTGAGACATGCAGTTAAACAAACCTCTAGCATGATCCAGGTGACCATTCTCTGCATATGCAACGATGAGGGCGGTCCACGTGACAACGTCTCTCCGAGGCATACTGTCGAAAAGCTGCCTAGCCCGGACTAACTCTCCGACATCTGCATATGCCTGAAGCATAGCATTGTAAACAACAATGTCCTTCCTGGGCATAGCATCGAAGATCGCTCTGCATTCTTGCAGTTGCCCAAACCGGGCATATACAACGATCATCGTCGTCCAGGAGACCATATCTTTACAAGGCATATGTGAGAAAACCTGCTTGGCTTCTTGGACCTCTTCCACAACCACATACGCTTGCATCATGGAGTTCCACGATACGAGACTCCGTTCCGGCATCATTTCGAACACGAGCTTGGCGTCTGTGTGGTACCCAGCGTGTGCGTAGCCTGTCAAAACAGCGTTCCAGCTGACAATGCTCCGATACGGCATTGTATCAAACATTCTTCTTGCTTCCTGGATATGCCCTTCTTGGGCATATGCTGAAACCATGGTGTTCCACGAGACGACGTTCTTCTCAGGCATTCTCTCGAATATCAAGTGCGCTCTATGGAGATGACCGTTTTGGGCGTACGCACTGATTATGGTATTCCATGAGACTTCGTTCCGATGCGGCATTTCCTCAAAGAGACACCACGCTTGCTGCAGATGCCCATACTGGGCATATGCGTGGATCATTGAGGTCCAAGAGATAACATTGTGTTCCGCCATTTTATTGAAGAAATCACTCGCTTGGTGGAGATCACCACTCTGTATGTACACAGTAAGCATGATGGTCCATGAAAATATGTTTGGATCATGGATATTGTTTAGCACAGCTCGTGCGTCCTCCACGCTTCCGCACTTGCCATACATTTCGATCAACAGGTTTGTAAGTCGACGGTTCTGGGAGTGCCTCGTCTGAAGAATGCAACGGTGGAGATGCCTTGCATTCCCAATATCCTTAGAATCTCCACATGACTTCACCAGCTGCAAGTAAACATTCAAATCTCCATGCAAGTCTAGCATATTCCTAGCATATTATTAGTACGTTACAGGCTGCTTGTGTATTTTTAAACGACGATGGTGCTTTCTGTTGTGTGTGTGTGTGCGTGTGTGTAGAGAGAGTCGTGTTTGGTAGTAGTTTACTTAACATATATAAGATTTGTTTAATTACACATTATTGATATTATATTAATATTGTGTTTGCATGGCTGGTATAGTTAATTTTTTAATAAATAGTACATTTTTTAATTGATGTTGACTATGAGATTAAATTTCATTAATCTTTACTAGTTTAATGTACGGAGAAGATAGTAGACATTTTGCATATGCCAACTTATTGCCGTAGCGTTTTAGAAAAAAACACAATTTGTTTTACAATATGTAATATTCTGTATTATTAAAATGTGTATACATACATACATACGTGTGTGTGTGTGTGTGTGTATATATATATATATTGTACTTTATATTGTTACTATATTTTCAACTCATAAGACTATTATTTGTTGAACACATATTAAAATTTTAAATAGTGGAATATAATTTCATTCCATTTTAACAAAAATGCGATATTTATACATACATTAAATAAAATATGTATATTCATAGAATATTTGCTCTCACGAGAGATTTTTAACACATAATTAAAATACATATACATATAGATAAAACTTTAAATATAAAAATATTACGAAGATACTTTAACTTTTAAATTTTTTACACAAAATTTAAATTTGAAATGTATATTTAAGTTAATAAATTATTATTATAATTAAAACTGAAATAAACTTTAAACTATTTAGTTAATTTTTTAAAATATATATATCAAATAACAAAGTCAAATGATATAGACAAAATAATTACAGTGAATGTCTCACTGGATCCGATACGAACAGAAAAACTTTACAGATTTGTCATTACTGGGATCTTGTGAATCTCTCCATTCCTTTGAGGAGATAAAAAGACAATATATTTCTCATACACACATACATACACACCCACGTATACATTTTGTATGTATACATATTATACTGTTCATGAACATGGTAGGGCCACAGAGTTTACGGCTACCGCTGTCTTGGTTGAGGTTAAGCAAGCTTTGTTTGTTTATTTGTCAGTGTTGCTTGTCCCTATGTCAACCACTGCCTTTAGCTGAGTAATACGTATACAGTATAAGGTTTTTATCTATATATTTATTGTAAAAATACTATTATATATAGATAATAACCTTGGACCCAGTATATAAGAAAGCACCACAACTTTTCATTCATATCGGCCATCTCTCATTATCTGAATCCATGGCTTTCTTCACATACAAGCGTCTTCTCTTTGCAGCTGTAGCAGTAAGCATGGTAGCCATGCTACCAGCCCGTGAATCCCCCAATGGTATTCTACGTATATGTGTTGCAAACAATATACATTTATATATATACACATATTAAATTATTCAGTTCTGTATAAAACTCAACACTGCAGTTACACCAGTGTCGTTTGTTCTGTCATATGAAGAACAAAACAGTTTAACTTTTGCGCTTGATATGTATGTGCAGCTTTCACCTCGGCAACGTCCGTTACGCTGAACCCGAAGACTCTGGCCACGCTGAAGTCGATTGAGACCGTGCTTGGACAAATAAGCAGTAACAACAAGGTCCTGGGCACACTGTTCTCCCCGGTTCTGAACCTCTGCAACGTCTGCAGCAGCGGAAGCTTGCCGGGACTCATCTCTCTCCTGCAGCTTATAGTCTCTGCGGTACTCTCCCTTGTCACTGCATTGCTGTCTCCGTTTTTGAAGAACCACATCGGCACGGTTGATCAAACTCTTCTCCAGACACTCCTAGGACTTATCACCAAGCTATTGTCGGCCATCCTTCTCGAAGTCAGCCTCCTCGTCCAGGGCCTGCTTGCCATCATTGTCGGCCTTCTCTGCTTCCTTCTCAATGTGCTGTAATATTCACACATTCATGTGACTAATAAAGATTGACATTTTCCATCACAAAGTTTCTCTTGGTTAAGGTTAACTGGGCTTACTAGCAATCCAGTATGTTTGTTTGTGTAGAGTTGATTGTATATACAACTGATGCAAAATAACAGTCAAAAGATGTGGATACTTCATATTCCTGTGTTTGTCATGGGAGAATGTTAGCTGCGAATGAATACAGAACAGAACAATGGTATCCCATCGGAGAGACAATTCTAACTAACAATGCAGGACCACATAACGTGTGAGCGGGAGCGTCTTATCTCACCTTCGTGTACCATGGTATATTCCATCGTCTTCTAACAGCACAATGATCTAATGGAACACACACACACACACACACGCACACTAAGACAATCACAGTCAGAAAGGTGAAAGTAATTTAATTTCTTTGGCTTCTTCTGCAGCTCCAGCATATAAGTTAACAAGCAAAGAATAGCCCGATGTATTTTCGGGATGCATTCTGAATAAAGCCTCGGCCACAGAAGCTCCAGAAGAGACATCCCCATCAGACCTACAACAGTTCAGTAGCGTTGTCAAAGCCATGGAATCCGGGACAAAAGGCATAGTATCCACAAGCTCTACTGCATCCCTCATCCGTCCAGCTCGTGCAAGTATGTCAATCATACAGTGGAAATGCTCCACTGTTGGAACAATCCCTTGCTCCCTAGTCATGGAAACAAAGTAGTAATGGCCTTCGTCAACTAGCCCAACATGAGAACATGCAGTGAGAACCCCCAAGTATGTGACTGTGTTTGGTTTTAAACCTGCTTGATCAAGCATCTGAAATAACACCAGTGCCTCCGTGTTCAACCCATTGTTTGCATAAGATTGCACCATTGCAGTCCACGAGATGACATTCTGCTCAGGAGTTTCTTCAAAGACTTTCTTAGCTTCATCAAGTTGCCCAGCCTGACCGTGTGCTTGGATCATCGTGGTCCATGAAAGCGAGTTTGTCTTTGGCATCTTCATAAACGCCTCCCGTGCCTGAGTGATATGCCCTTTTATGACATATCCCTGAACGAGTGCAGTGTATGCGACCACGTCCTTGTTGGGCATCCTATCGAACACGCTTCTTGCTTTGAATATATGACCTTTCAGGGCATATGCAGCTAGCATGGCAGTCCAGGACACTGTATCAGCCTCGGGTAATGACACAAATAGCTTCTCGGCTTCCTCTAAATACCCATTCAGAGCATATCCTCTCACTAAAGCGCTCGAAATAATCACATTGTTCTGCTCCTTGCACGTCTCAAAGAGGTTCTCGCTTTCTCTATATGTCCAGATTGTCCATAGACAGTGATGAGTGTGTTCCAGGAATTCTCGTCCCAGTTGGGCATTCTCTGAAAAATTCTCTGTGTTTCATCGAGTTGCCCGTGCTGGGCATATGCAAAGAGCAATCCGTTCCATGACACTGAGTTCCTCTCAGGCATTGCGTTGAAGATCTCTCTGCATTCAGTGGCATGTCCAAGCTGGGCGTACGCAGTGATAAGGGCCGTCCACGAGAAAACATCTCTCTGTGGCATCAAGTGGAATATTTCCTTAGCTGAATTGACATGCCCACTCGGGGCGTACACCTGAATAATGGTGTTCCACGACACCAGGTCCCTCTGGGTGATCAAACCAAACAAACTCCGTGCTTCCTGCAGATGACCGGCCTCGGAATATGCAACCATCATGGCATTGAACGCAACTGCATCTCTGTCAGGCATTGAGTAGAAGATCTTCCTGGCCTCGTCTAAATCACCGTTCTGGGCATATCCCTGGAGGATGGCAGTCCACGAGACTATGTTCGGATCTGGCATACTATCAAACAGAGTTCTGGCTTCCTCCACATTCCCGACCTGGACATATGCCGTGATCATCGTGGTCCATGAAACTACATTCTTATCGGGCATTTTCTCGAACTTGATCCTTGCCTCGTGGAGATGCCCATTCTGGGCAAATGCAGAGATTATCAGGTTCCAAGAGAATGTGTTGGGCATGGGCATGCTTTCAAAACTTGCCTAGCGTCCTCGACGCTCCTGCATTTTCCATACATCTCTATCAGTAGATTGAGCAGAAATCTGTCTCCTCTGTTCCTGCTTTGGCGAATGTGAATGTGAATTCTACGAGCCTCATCAGATCCTTTGTTTCCCCGCAATGCCGGATGATTCTGGCAGTCTCCTTCCAGTCTAGAAAGCCTTTTCCTACCTTGCTCCTCCCATTCATACACGCAGGTTCCTCTGTTATAGGTTTCTTCAAATCCCCTGTTTCGGGTAAGTTATGTCCCTGTAATACCGGATAGTGCTGTAGGGTTATTTTAAGCAGGAATGACCGTACTGCTCGAACATATCGGCGCCGTAAGCCGAAGAAGAACAAGCACGACAAGCAAGAACAAGCGATCAGATTTCGAAACAGGGGACGATGAATCCGAGAGGAGGCTGCAGAGGAAAGCAGTGGAGCTCGGAGTATGCTGAAATCCGATCAGGAGCTCCGGGAGACTGTGAAGAAGATCGATTCGTCTTCTTCTGCTGAGGAAGTTCTTGAATCTGCACTCGCTCAAGGCTTTTACTGATAAGTTGCTCGCAATCCTTAGTATGCACTCATGTTGATATACTTACCACATTTAAACTTTGTTCTCTCTTTGTGCACGCATTTATCAATTCGTATGACTGCTTGTAAGATTGCAATGTCACAGCAGTGGTCTCTCTTATGATTGGCTATGCTTCTTACCTGACAAGGATGTCATGGAGCAGTAGTGATCTTCCTTGATAACATCTAAAGCATCAGGAAGCTATTTCTCATATTGTATTCCTGCTAATGGGAAGCTTATGTGGTTTCAGATGGAGATTGCTTCAGCATTATCTACATAACCATGAACAACTACAGTCGAATATATCGGGCAGGTCTCTATCTCTTGAAGTTTTCCCGCTTTGTGGCGCGCAAGACGTTTTATGAGCCGAGCCTTCCTGTTCTGCTTTGTTTTATGAGCTTTGTTGCTTCCCCAAAGTTCTTCTAAATGGTGCACATTCAGAACCTACAACAACAACAACATGTGCTCTCAGCTTGGCCTCTTCGAGATGCCCGATCTTTCCAGCAGTAAGTTCCATGTCGTTGTGCGTGTCAGTGGAGTTGTTTTTTATTCTTTCTTAACAGGTTCACAGCGTGCAGGATTACAGAGATTCATCCCGGTACGGGGGCAAATCCGTACCCGTTATCCGGTCAAAGCATGTTCATGTACACTCGTATAAGAGTGTGTGTGGGTGTCTTTCATGCATGTATATGGACCACAACACGGAGAGAAGTCGACACGTGTAGATGAAGATATATCAGAAGGTATGATAACGGGGTTAGCTTAACGTACCAACGGTCTTCTGTAATTTCCACCACCCTTCTTTTGGCCTATGAAAGGAAGACTGGACACGACCTGACGGAACACCTGCTTTAAACTCCCGCTTGGATGAAACCGACGCGATAGTTCTAGATAGTTTAGTAATAGTTTATATACGTCCACCTCACCATGTCTCGCCGACAATCAATATAGTATAAATTTCTATGGTTTTGTTATTGTTTGTTTTATATCTTACCATGGAGTCTGTGTTCCTTCCCAAGGAGAGAAAGCCTCATGTCGTTGTATTGCCTTATCCCGCACAAGGGCATCTCACTCCCATTCTGCATCTGGTTCACAAGATTGCCAAGGCAGACGTCACGGTCACTCTCGTAGTGTTCGACAGCATGTACACCAACCTGCGTAGCCAGTGGAAGTGCCGAGGGAGCTCGACATCCGGCTGGAGAAGGTAGAGTGTGAGTTACATATCCCGTGCGGGATCGAGACAAAGAGTCTCCAGGACACACGCGGCATGCTGGACGCCATTGACAAAGTGGAGGTCCCCTTTGAGGAGCTTGTCAAACGACTGCGCCTTCTCCCTGCTGCATTATATCGGATTATTTTGTGCACTGGGCCCTGCAACTCACCAAGAGGCTCAAGCTCCAGGTTGTCACATACTGGCCGGGCAGTGCGGCATGGAGCTCTGTTCATCACCACGTCGATATGCTCTTCTCCCATGGAGTCGCCTGTCAAGGTATCTATACATTGTCTATATGTCGCGCTGTTGCATGTTTGACTGGGATCTGTTTTGTCTCGTTGACCAATGCATGTCTTCCGTTGGATGTTTTCCGTTATGTAATTTTAATTTAATAATTCGCGTATTTAGACAAAGCAGTTGAATATTTCTATAATAAGTTAGGTTACGACCTGACAATAATGATGCAGCTGACAGGCACGATGACAATGAGGTCGTATCTTACATTCCGGGGATTGATTCCATACGTTTCCGGGATCTACCGAGCTATTACAGGCGGAAGCTGGACGAGGAAGTCTTGAAGTTCTTTCAGGATGGTGCGGATCGCATGAAGGATGCAGATTGGGTGCTTGTGAACTCGATCTTTGAACTGGAACACGAGGCATTCAGGGCAATGCAGGAATCACTCTGTAGCAACAGGTTTATATCAGTCGGGCCGTGTTCACCGCCGAGAACTCACTGAAAGTCGGACTGAGACGAGAGGACAGGAAGTGCCTGGAGTTTCTCGACAAGCAAGACCCAATGTCGGTTCTGTACGTTTGCTTTGGAAGCATGTGTATGCTTGATGAGACACAGTTCGAAGAACTGGCTGCCGGACTCGAGGCAAGCAATCACCCGTTTATCTGGGTAGTGACGGTGAAGAGGGGTGAGTTTATTCTTGGATTCATGGAGCGCACTGCACAGAGAGGACTGGTTGTTGACTGGGCACCACAGCTCGAAATACTCTCGCACAGGGCAACAGGCGGTTTTCTGTCTCACTGTGGATGGAACTCCATGTTAGAAAGCATCTTCTACGGCGTGCCCCTTCTGGGCCGGCCGTGCCATTCGGAACAGAACATGAACTGCAAGTTACTTGAGGAATGGAGAATTGGGCGCCGGATGTTCATGGGCAGAGAGATTGGACGTGAGGAGATAGCCAAGCAGTTGCATGAATTCATGGAGTACAGGAACCAGACGGCAGATGGTAGAGAGACAGTCAAGGGCGTAGCACGGCATGCAGTGTCTGAATCGGGTTCATCGCAATCAAACCTCAAGATATTCATCCAGGCACTGAAGAGTTTGGAATGCTTCTGATACTATTTTTAAATAAAAGACAGACATTTCACGCGACCTCTGCGCGTGTGCGTGGGTTGTGTGATGTTCTATACGGCCCTACAATTAATGTGGTACTATACGTATTGGTACATTATATACCAATACTAGGTACGTACTTTTAAGTTCATTTTATATATCAATATATCATCTTAGTACTAACGAAACTAAACAGTGGGCCACGTACATTATTTCCTATTGTTCAAATCAAATCCATGGCCGCCATAGGGAAAAAGATTTGTCCAAAGACCCAAACAGACAAACGCTGTCTCATCACATTACTTAAAGCTGTGTATTTCCTATTGTTCAAATGCAAACAGACAAACGCTGCCTACCTAAAGAAGCACTGCCAGGATAACACACAAACAACCACAAAACAATACAAATCAAAAAAGAATTCTGTCGGGCTACGTTAAGGCGATATAACGTTCTGTTCGAGCTATCTTTTACACTCTTCATGGGAGCTACAGCTAACGACGACCAGCCTCATGCAGCTCTCTTCCCATATCCCGCACAGGGCCACGTTTCGCCAATTCTCCATCTCGCCAAGAAACTCGCTGCAGGTGGATTCATAGTATCCATCATAAACATAGACAGCATCCACAAGAAGCTCTCCCAGCAATGGAGCTGTCCACCAGGTCTCGACATCCGCCTGGAGGAAGTTCCTTGCGAGCTCAAGATCTCTGCAGGTGTAGATGCAGAGTCTCTCAAGAAGGATCCTTGTGCACTTTTGCGTGCAGTAGAAGGCACAGAGACTGCCGTGGAGGGCCTCCTCCGCACACTACAGCCCAGACCGACCTGTTTTATTGCGGACTACTTCCTGACCTGGACAGTCAAAGTTGCCAGAATGCTTGATATCGAGCCGGTCATCTACTGGCCGGGATGCGCATCATGGGCCTCACTCCATCATCACTTGGACCTCCTCCTTGCCAATGAAGACATTTTCCGAGGTAAGAAGCTACTCTTTCTCTCAGAAACAACTGACAAGTCAAATCTCATAGATGAGAAAGAGGAGAAGAAGAGCAAGCTCATCACATACATCCCAGGAGTTGATCCATTCAAACACGAGGACCTCCCAGGGTATTTCACAAGCGTGTCTAGCGTGGGCAAGGAGTGGTTTAAGACTGCACACGACCGTCTGAAGAACTGCAGGTGGGTGCTGGTTAACAGCATGGTGGAACTCGAACCCCGCACATTTGAGGTGATGAGGGAGGCACTGGAGAACAGCTTTGTGCCCGTTGGACCACTCTTCCCCCTCGTAGTCGAGAACACCTCACCTCTCGGTGTTAGTCTCAGGGACGAGGACACGCGATGCCTCGAGTGGCTGGACACACAAGCCGAGGATTCAGTACTATATATTTCATTTGGGAGCATAAGCACACTGACAGAGACTGTGTTCGAGGAGCTGGCTGCTGGTCTGGAGGCGAGCAAGCAGCCGTTCCTCTGGGTTGTTCGCGTGGGCCTGGTGGAGAGGAGCAAAGAGGGGAGCTTTGAGAGCTTCCTTGAGCGCACTCGAGAGCAAGGAATGGTTGTTCCGTGGGCGCCTCAGGTACATGTTTTGGCGCATAACGCAGTCGGTGGATTCTTGTCCCACTGTGGCTGGAACTCCTTGTTTGAGAGCATATGTTTGGGTGTTCCAGTGCTGAGCTGGCCCTGTCATTCCGAGCAGAGCTTCAACTGCAAGCTTCTGGACGAGGACTGGAGACTTGGCAAGAGGCTCACGAGGAAGCGGGAGGTGGACCGAGTCGAGGTCGAGACTGCAATCAAAGAGTTCATGCATGGTCCGGACACGGACGAGATAAGGGCACGGGTTGGGGCCTTCAGGGACATGGCTCATACAGCCGGCTCCTCTCGCGCAAACCTTCTAAAGTTTATGGAGGCAATGCAAGATTTAGCATCTACTTAAATTGTACCATACATCTAGTATATCAACTTACATTTCCATATGTTTGGACCACGCACACGTACACCAGACAAGAGAATATACAAAATCTTGTCAGATTGGGAAAACAGCTGTACGCACGTGGTGTCCTATTCACGTTAACCTAATATTAAATGCAATTTCCCGCTTTAAGTTAGAAATGGATATTCCAGGAATAAATTCCTTAAAACGAAGAACCCTAAAAACAGAGTGCCCAGATTTTTAGGGCTCCATGTTCGTTCTTCAGCTGTGGGGAGCAGCAGTGGGTTTGCTTCTATGGAGGGTCTTCATAGTTTTTTCATTTACAGGAAAGCCACTTTCTTCTGTTAAACGTCCAGTCAGAACACTCATTGTGCTTGGATCAGGTAGGTATACACATCCACACGCATACACATACATACGCATGGCGCAGGTGGGCACACGGCAGAGATGCTGAATTTGGTGGAAATGCTTGATCCACAAAAATACAGGCCAAGAATTTATGTTGCTGCCTCAACTGATAACATGAGCTTATCTAGAGCCCAAAAAGTAGAAGAGAAATCTCAGGTATACTGTATTTAAGTGTGCGTATATATACATCTGTATATGTATAACATATATACTGTGTATGTGTAGATTGTATTGTTGAACAGTATGACAGACAATGTGTTTATGTGTATACATGTATGTGTACCCAGGCTGCACAGGATTATTATCAAATCTACAGGAGTCGTGAAGTTGGACAGTCGTATATCACATCGGTGCTTACAACACTAGTGGCAATGGGTCATGCAATGTGGATAGTCTTTCGCATTAGACCTGATGTGGTATGTGTGTGTGTGTGTGTTTGCGTGTGTAATGATTTTGTTTATCCAGGTACTGTGCAATGGACCAGGAACGTGTCTTCCAGTTTGCATTGCGGCCTTCCTGTTAAAGGCAAGCTTATTAAAACTTTATTATGAAACCCCCTCCCCCCCCCCACCACCACACACACACACACACATAAGCGCACGCCCACACGTATATATACTTGTACTACATATTTACCAAATTGAGTGTTGTCAGGCTCTCGGAATGAGATGGGTGGTGTTAGTGTATGTTGAGAGCATTGCAAGAGTACAGAAGCTCTCATTAACCGGCTTAATCCTATCCGAGTTACACATAATGGATCAGTTCTATGTCCAATGGCCTCAGTTAAAACAGCGTTTCCCCAAGACACATTATGTGGGACGCTGCATGTAGAAAATGTGTAAGTATTGGAATGTGTGGGTGTGGGTGTGTGTGTAGCGCGCGTGGCATGCGTGTCTTATATACAAACAAAGTCTAATGCAACTAAAATGCAGTAGATATACTTTCCTACACCCAATGGTGGAAGATACAAACTGAATTGAGTGTTTACATTGACTTTAATAAATATATAATTGTTTATACTATGTGGGAAAGTTAGAATCCTACACATATAAAAACTAATATATAAAACATATCTCATGTTTTTAATAAAGAGATTTCTCTTCATAAACAACCTAGTAAATGGTAATTATATAAAATTTAATTGGATGTTATTTTTCTTAAACTTTAGTTAGGAATAATAATATAATAAGTTCATTTAGTACGTGTCTATCGTCAACTCTCCTCGTCCTAAATTGCATTGCATGGCCACCTTAAATTGTATTCCTAAATCCTATGGCCACATTAAATTGTATCATCTATTCAATGACCATCGTACATCTTATTCAGCTATTGTATTAAATTCTATTAAACCAGTATTTAACATATATCCAAGAGTCCTATATTATTTATCATTAAAAATAAATTAAAATAAGCATTAGTATTTATAAATAAATTTATTAAGTTAAAAATAATAATTGAGTTAGAACTTCAATTTAGAAATAAATTTATTAAGTTAAAGATAAAATTCATTAAATTAAGAATAAAAATTAAGGTAAGGTTTATTAAATAAAAGTTTAAAATAATTATACTAAACAGTTTTAAAATAAACTCACTAGGTTAAAGAAGTTAAAATTTATTAATTAATAAATTATTATTAAATAATTAAGCTCACTAAGGCATGTGTACTTTAATATTTTATGTTTTAATAGGATTTAGACATTGTGATATAGTATATATTGAGAATATATTTAAATGAATGATTTGAAATTTATTTTAGCCATAAATTTAAATAAAAAACGATAATCATAAAAATATATTAATAATATTGTAGCGAAAGATGGAAATGCGAATAAAAATCAAAGTAAACACTTTACTAATTTATGTAAGAATTAATAATATTTATAAATTATAATATATTAATAATATTTTGTGTACATATGACAATTGACTTTATGTGGAATGTCTTTAGATATACACTGCAATTTAATTGTATTTTAAAATTTAAAACTGTAATAAAATTTAAATCGATATATTTAAATTTAGAATGGAATAAATAAAGATTATTAAGTGGCCATTAGTAAATTTATTATAAATTGAAGTTTCAAATGCATATATATAAATTTTAAATTTACAAGGAGATAATTTTATTCCTCTTAGTTTAATAATAAACTTATTGAAAATAATTTAAATTTCAAGTTAACTTTAAACTTAATTATATACCTAAAATTTATTAAATTTATATATTTAATTAGAAATTTAAGATTTACAAAGTTACTTGCAGAAAGTTTATAAAATTATAATTTACCCTTTTAATGTTAAAAATTCCACATATATAATGTATCACCGTTACTTTTCTCTTTTTATAATGATTAATTTATCCTTTGCTCATATAAACTTGCATAATAATATATAATATTTCTATGTTCAAACTTAATTTAAAATTAGTTTTTGTTGTATTTTAATGTAAAAAATCTCTTTTACATTTTATTGTACTTGCTATAACAACTATATAAATTTACCACAATATCATAATTATAAAATAAGTTTCCCACTATTTATTATTTTCCTTATAAATATTCAAAGTAATATGTATGCCTTTGTTTTTTATAATTTATAAAAGAATAATCACGAACTTTACTCATTCTTTTATACTTTCTTTATTTTTGTTTTATCTTTTTTTTTCTATTGATTCACATTATCCTATATCATATTTCACATTGTTTTTAACATTAATTTTGTTAAATGAAAAGTATTAAAGAGTAACTTACATTTTAAATAAAAACTAATGAAAACAATTTCATGAAAGAAATGAAAATAGGGTGAGCCTTTTATATGCAAAATAGTTTTTTAATTTGCTTTTTTTAAAAGACAAAAAGGTTTAAGAAAATCATAAAAAAATTTAAATTTAAATTTAAATTTCAAATATAATTTATTTTACATAAGTTTTATTTACTAAAGACAATGGTTAAGCGTATGTGTCCATATTTATTAAATATGTCCGTGATCGTTTAGAAGAGGTTAAACAATAAGCAGTTCACATAATATTAATTGGGAATTACACATGTCTAAACTATTTAATAAAAACACAAATTATTTAAAATGAGCATGTAAAGATTATAAAAAAACTTTGTAATTCATCACTGATTTAAGGTGAGTTTTTTTCTTTCACGAATTGGACATTTCAAATAAAAAAGAAAATAACTTATTTATATTCATAATAATTTAAGGTTGATGAAGTTTTTAAAAAAATGATGTAACTTATACAAGTTAATTTGAATTAAATTGATTTAAAATTTGAATGAAAATAATTACAAGACTATCACGAGATGATGTACATAAAGATATAAAGGTATATAAATAGGTATGTTTATTATAAAAAAAAGGTTGAAGTAGAAAATTTAGTTACTTGTTTGGGCCTTAGAACCTTTAAAAAGCCGTTCAAATGTTATTCGGTGGCTATGAATTGTGTAGTTATTAATTTAATCAATATTAACATGTATGTAGTGTGTGTTCCTGAAGTAACTGACCATATAGAAGCCACAACTGCAATCCAATGGCCCAGTTGCACAAGTGCACAATCCATGAAAACGTAAACGTGCCCACACACAAAAAGCATACATATAAATAAACACACGAACACATTTCATACCCTGACTCTTGATCAATGTCCTTGATAATGTGTTGGCTGCATTTTCTATAACATATTCTGAATCTTCTCAATGTAAGTGTTGAGCAGTGTACTCTCTCTCTCTCTCCTTCAGAAAAGTATGTATGTACGTAACAGACTTGACATGCCAGAGTGATATCCCCAAGCTGGATGAACACAGTGAAGAGTGATTATCCATAATTAAGCTTTCAAATTTAATAGGATAAATAAAGTATAGAATATATATCTATAAACTAACGTGATATTCATCCGTCCTTATTTGCGGGCATGGCGGTGAAAGAAGAAGCCGCTGCGACAATCGCAGTACCGTTCCTCAAGATCGATGGCAAGGGTGAACACATACTTGGGAGTGCAGCAGAGGTATAATATTGAATTTTAAGCTAGTTTTCACAGTCCAGCCCCTTTCCTTAATCACATTTAGTTATTGATTTGTATTTAAATTAGAAATATACATGGTTTGGTATATATAAATTTTCTTTAAATATATATTTTTGTATGGTTTTTAATATTATTAATTAATTACGTTTTAATTAATTACCACTAATACAATGGATTGTGAAAAGTTATAGATTAATTTTATTGAAATAATTACTAAGCTATATAATTTAGCTCATAGGATGGACACCATTGGTTGAAACCAAGCGCATCTCTGCCACAGAAGGGGCCCTTGCAAGGATTGTGGTGAAACTCGAAGGGTATCAACCTGGTGGCTCTGTTAAAGATCGAATGGCACTTGCGTAAGAATGTTTAGTATAAATTTATATATATATACACAATTAATCTGTCATTTTATATTTAGATTAACAACAGATATTTACTAATATTTTACTAAGAAATAAATAAATAAATTTTTCGGTTAATTAATATTGAATTTAATTACAGGATGGTTTTAGATGCAGAAAACAAGGGTCTTTTGGTACCTGGAGTATCGACCATCGTAGAACCGACAAGTGGGAACACAGGGATTGGTTTAGCTGTACTTTCTATACTGAGGGGATATAAGATTATTGCTGTTATGCCTTCTAGCTACTCCATTGAGCGAAGAATGTTACTTAAAGCTTTTGGCGCTCATGTGATCCTCACAGGTACAGCGTGTGTCTGTGTGTGCGTGCGTAATTTCTCTCTCTCGTTCGTACGCAGATCCTGCCAAGGGGTTTGAGTACTTATTTGATAAGGCCAGGGAGCTGGCTGCAACTATTCCAAATGCATGCATGTTGGATCAAGCTCAGAATCCCATGAATCCTGAAGCACATTTTCAAAGCACAGGTTTAAACATACACACATATTACAGGTGTGTGCGTTTATATATTTGTGACAGGTCCTGAGATATGGATGGATACTGATGGCAAAGTTGACATATTCATGGCTGGGTGTGGTACCGGTGGGACTCTGTCTGGAGCTGGACGCTATCTCAAATCTAAAAACCCACATATTCAAGTTATTGCTGTTGAGCCATCTGAAAGCCCTGTGTTATCAGGTTGGTCATGTATATGTGATACACACACATACACACGCACACACACACCACCCAACATCTGGCTTGTAGGAGGAGAGAAAGGGCCTCACAGAATACAAGGAATAGGGCCTGGTTTCATTCCTGCAGTGACGGATATGAGCGTAATTGACAAGGTGGTGACGGTCACATCAGAAGAAGCTTACGAGTTCACCTTAAGGTTAATAAGGGAAGAAGGGCTGCTTGTTGGTATCATCTGGAGCTGCCTTTGCTGCAGCTCTTAAAGTGAGTATGTGTGTGTGTGTGTGCGTGCGTGTGTATGCATATGTACTAACTGAAACGTTTTTGCAGGTGGCAAAGCTTCCTGAGAATACAGGAAAGATAATTGTGGTTATGCTACCAAGCGCCGGCGAGAGGTATCTTACAACACCATTATTTGCAGATATTAAAGAAAGAATGCGAGATTTGGAAGTCCTTTAACACAAGAGACATTTTAGAAGTAATAAAACACTCACACACACACATACACACACACGATAAGTAAATGATTTGGTTACGCGAACATTGCACGGTTTACTTCAGTTATGTCCATGTCTGAAATTGGATCAATTGGTTTTTCACTGCAATGTCCCCAATAAGTCACAGGTTGCCTTGTGTGTTCATCTGTAAATTAGAAAATAAATTAAATACACACGGTGTGTGCGTGTGTGTGTTAAAAAAAGTTACTAACCAAAGAGAGTTTTCAACGAATCAGCTGAAGGTGTAGCCATGTAGTTCAAACTCACATATGCAAATATCACAAACAAGACTGTCACCATTATGAAACTAGGAACTGCAATTGCCCAGTACCTGCTTAAACCAACTGCTTAGCTTGTGTGTGTGAGAGAGAGAGGGGCTCACCTATCAGGATAATATGTGATACCAAGTGAATGGAGCCAAGTCTCAGGAAAATATGCCCATACTACAAAGAGGACTGCATATAGAAATCAAGTAAGAAACAACTGTATGTATCTATTAAATATAACTAAGGTATATTAACTAACCAAATACAACTATAGAAGAAATTGCTCCGACAAAAGCATAGACTTCCACAGGCTTGGTTCCCTGTGCCTTCCTTTGTTGATGAATATCCCTATTTGTATTCTCGTCTATATAAAATGAAACATATGCCTTCTCCTTTTTACGGGAAAACTTCCTAGGACTGCTTATTAAAACTCTTCCAGAATCTATCATACTCCTACAAACACTATATGTTAACGTATATGTTATTATATTCACATGGATGCAGATAACACACACAAGAACAAAATGCATGCATACATTTTAATTATCTGATTTCTCAGCTGGTCTGGGAACGCTTTTGTACTCAAAATTGTCGATATCCACCTTCTTTTGGATTGTCTGGCAAATAGAGAGATTTATGAGAATGCATACACACGCACATGCCCACACAAGCACACCTTGAGTTCTTCTTCAAGTGTAGTGGGTTTCTTCAGCTTTAAATCTTTGAGAGGACCTTCTTGTGTAAGAGCTCGTGTGACCGCAAGGAGCTCCCAATCACGCTGTTCTTTCTCTTTATCCACCTCAGTTCTATAAGAATTCATCAATGAGAGAGAGAGAGAGGGAGAGACAAAGTACACACCTGCCTTGTATGATGTGAGCGATCCCAGCGTACCCAATTACACAGCCAGCAACAATTGGGAAGCCAAATCGGAAAGAGCGATTGAACCCACTGGAGCGACCTCTCTTGCGAATCCCCTGAACAGCAGACATTGAAACACAAACCCTAAACCATTAAGCCCTAGATTAAAGGTAGGCAAATCTTTCCTTAAAGGTAATCTCTAACTGGGAATGCTATAGATGCGCAAAAACTTTGAGGTATCAGCAACAATAAGGTTCTCACTGGAGCCTTTCCGAGTCGCTAAACAATTCACCTGTATATATATATACATTGTTATTTCTCATGTGTATATACACAATATATACATTCATACACACCTTTCTCTTATGATGGACGGAAAGTTTAAGTGGACTATCTTCTCCTTGTGTCCAGTCCCAAATCTTTATATATGCATCATTCCCACCAGAGACGAGCAGTCTCCCACTCTCATCATCAAAATGTGCAAATGCACTACATAGTTATCGGAATATTAGTGAATAATTTTGGATTATTGTTATATTTAAAACTTACACATGCGAGACAGGAGCTGTATGACAACCTTGATCAATACCAAGGTGACATTTCCTTGCTGCAGTGCCTTCCTTACCCTTGTCAATCTGGAACATGTGCGTATGAGAGAGAGAGAGAGAGAGAGAGAGAGAGAGTTTTACCAAATTCAAGTCGTATATGTCTATTGCACAATCACCACGTGCAACAGCAACTACTCTTCCAAGTTCCCCTGGGAGTTCCCTCTCTGGGCATGCTAGTGAGTGAACCAAGGGTGGATTCCATATCTGATCGGAGCCATCCATGGTCGCCCCTGCCAATAACCAATAATTATAATATATATTGCAGCTATTAATTGCATGCTTAATCTTCTGCTTATTATGTACATGCCCATTATGCACATATGTACACACACACACACACACAAACACACAGAAACAAGCAAACATGGACATATACTGACCGAGTTCAACAACACCAAGCGGTCTTCCTCTGTTAAAATCCCACTTAATTAGCCTTGAATCAAGTCCTCCAGTCACCACTGTAAAACAAAAGTAACAGTTAAGTTGTTGGTGTGTGTGTGTGTGTGTGGAGAGAGAGACACACAGAACCTTCCCATGGTCTCCGAGGGTGGAACTGCACCGTGCTACATATCTACATGACAAAAGTGTAAAGAGAAATATGTGTGTGTGTGTGTGTGATACTAATCTTCGTCAATACATTTGCATGACCTCGTCCCAGCGTTTTGAAAAGCTTATTGTTCCGTAAGTCCAGTATCTAGACAAATATAAACAACATTATGTAAGTTGTGTGTGTCTGTCTGTAGATAGATACCTTAGTCTCCCCACTGTCATCTGAGGAAGCCAAGTACGTTGATTTACGATTTACAGTCACCTAGGTACAATATGATTATTTTTCTCAAAGTAAAAACAACATATATTGTACCTGATTTATGTCTTCAGCGTTGATCCTGTGCTTAACCAGTTCCTTTGACGAAGGCCCCTTTTAACAGAATATGTAACATTATTAGCTAATAATTCAGTAAACATACTTACCAAGCGAAGATCGAGACAGTATATAGACGGCCCCGCTGCTACATATATAAGGTTCTCATTTCCTGCATTTCAGCTCCAAATATAAGCATTCGTGTAAAGCAGACATCCACAATGTATAAGTGTTCACACATGCGGTGTGTGTGGTGAGTGCGTGTGCGCGTGTGTGTGTGTGTGTGTGTGAGAGAGAGAGAGAGAGAGAGAGAGAGAGAGAGAGAGAGAGAGATTTATATAAATGGTTCCAAGGGGTTTATATTTAATGCAAGCAACCAGTATGGATCACACACACACACACACACATAGATGTACGGGAATTATATAACAGATACATACACAGACAAACACAAAACCAAGTGAACTTACCTGGATTGAAGCATAAGGAAGCCACTACGCCTTCTTCAAACAAGCTATATACATGACTGGGTTTGTTGGTTCGCAAATCAAAAATGCAAACACGTCCATCCTGAGAAAACAAGTACGTGCGCTTGTGTGCTTTCAAGTGATGTCCACACAGATTCTAACAAATGCAACTTACCTCTCCACCGGAAGCAACAGTTGTAGTAGAATGATCACAGAAAACGCAGCAGAGAACAGAATCCATGTGCCCCTTGAGGCAGCGCCTCTGTACATGTACATCGCGCTCTCCCATAAGAACCCTAAAACGCAAGAACCCTAAAGCAGAGTGCTCTGTTTTATGCTGCAGAAGACATTTATATTTGCACATCTGGTGAGGAAGTGTCGCAACGCTAGAGACATACTCCAAGGCAGGCGTATACACGCACAGGTTCTTGATAATGGGCTTATACAGGACAGATTCATTTCAAATCTGCTCGTGGAAATGTATGGGAAATGCGGGAGTGTGGAGGAAGCCCGTGGTGTTTTTGATGGGATCGAGGACCCTAATCTTTTCTCATGGACTAACATGTTCACTGCATATGCCCAGAACGGGCATCTGCAGCAGGCTAGGGAGATTTTCACTAAAATGCCCGAGAAGGATCAGGTTAGCTGGAATGCAATGATACAAGCTTATGCTTGTAATGGGGATATTACAGAAGCTAAACGATTGTTTGATTCGATGGTGAGCCGGGATGTTATCTCGTGGACCACTGTTCTTAGTGCATTTGCCCAGAACGGGCGTTTTGAAGACGCGAAGGCTATGTTTGAGAGGATGCCCCTACAAGACGTGGTTTCGAAAAATGCTATGATGAATGCACTCTCTCAAAGGGGACATACAGAGGAAGCCTTTGCACTGTTTGAGTCGATCCCGGAGAGAGACGTTTCTTCATGGACTACGATGCTCGCTGCAAATGCTCACAAAGAGCTGCAGAAAACCTGTGAGTGGTTTCAGAGAATGCCTATGTACAATGCAGTAGCATGGACAACTATGTTCTTTGCATATGCACAGAGTGGGAACGTATCAAAGGCAAGAGAGGCATTTTCTAGATTGCCTGAGAGGCATCTGATAGAGTGGAATGCAATGGTTCAAGCATATGCTCAGAACGGGCACGCCGAGGAAGCGCTCTTCTTCTTCAGCCTCATGGAGCTTGAAGGGGTTAACCCGAACTCAACCACGTTTCTTAGCGTGCTTACAGCGTGTAATCACATCGGACTCGTGGAGCTTGGTGTTAAGTATTTCCTCTGCATGGTTGAGGACCACAGACTAAGACCTACACATCAACATGTGTGCTCGCTGATCGATGTTCTTGCAAGAGCGGGGTGGCTTCGGGAAGCCGAGGAGCTTGCTAACGAGGCAATTCCGGTATCTGAACAGCTTGTTGTGTTGAAGTCTCTCTCTGGTGCTTGCAACTTACATGGGACGTTTTGCGTGGGGAGAGTATTGCAAGGAGGGTTCTCGAGTTTCACTCCGAGATAGCTGCACCATATGTCATGCTATCTAACGTGTATTCACAGGACAAGCTATAGTGTACATATACACATACATAAACGTTTTCATTTTTTTCTTTGACCGAAACGGAGCTGTGTTTGTCCACGGGTGTGTCTTGTGTGTGTGTGTGTGTGTGTTCATGCATGAACATGAAAATCCATAACTTACCCGTGGTGGGATAAGATAACACGAATAGAAGAAAAGAAAGAGGCCATGTGAAAGCAGTTGACTTCAAAAGGGGAACTTTCTGTTGACTAGGATTGACTAGTCGACTCAGCCCTAGCTATCTCCAATCTGAGGCCGAGAAACCATGCCACGTGTCGTTCATTGGCTCGTCTTATCTGGAGTGAATTCCTCTGGCTGGCTGCCTTCCCCTTCCCACTATTTATCTATACATTGCCCTCCTACATTTACAGAGCTGTTCTTCTTTCCTTGGATCCTCAACACACAGATAGTCCCAAATGGCAGCTGCATCCTCGGCCGTGGCTGTTCTCTCGGTACCCTCCGCCCAGCTCAAGGTAGGCGGCCTCAAGTCTGTTGGTTTCGGCACCTCTACCAAGACCGAGTGGAGCAAGAAGACTGTTGCAAATGGAAGCCGCACCAGCTGCATGATCGTAAGTTGAGAATGTAACTAGGATCTACAATGTTTATTAATATAGTGAGCTTCTGTATGTGCAGACATGGTCGCCATACAACAACTTGAAGTTTGAGACCCTCTCATACCTTCCCCCACTCCAGCCCGAGCAGATCTCTAAGGAGATCGACTACATGCTTAGGAAGGGATGGTTCCCTTGCCTTGAGTTCTCAGACGTAACTTTGTTTCTTAATTAGATTCTTGTGTATAAACTATGGATGTACACAGGTGGGAAACGTGTACCGCAAGTACAACAACAGCCCGGGTTACTACGACGGACGCTACTGGACAATGTGGAAGCTGCCCATGTTCGGATGTCAAGATTCCGCCCAAGTGCTGCGCGAGGTTGAGGAGTGCAAGAAGGCGTTCCCCGAGAATTACATCCGAGTCCTTGGTTTCGACAACAAGAGGCAGGTGCAATGTGCTGGGTTCATCGTTTACAAGCCGTAATGTTTCCAAGTTCGGGTTTGACAGCAGCTTAAGAGGAGGCATGCACCATTGATATATTGTTTTGGTTTGTTATCATGGTGCATGATCCGGCTTGAAAAAAAAAAATTATCTGTTGAAATCACATTATATTATTTGTTATTACTATCAGTGCCTTGGATTGGGAATGAGTGGTCTGTATGAGATAACACTTACGTACATTGGTAGATCTCTTCGTGAGG
The DNA here is from genome assembly GCA_003024785.1 of Selaginella tamariscina. Taxonomy (NCBI): domain Eukaryota; kingdom Viridiplantae; phylum Streptophyta; class Lycopodiopsida; order Selaginellales; family Selaginellaceae; genus Selaginella; species Selaginella tamariscina. Next base: position 66,100 of record PUQB01000917.1, read on the forward strand.
CCTACATTTCACATTTAATGTTAAACTTAGTTTTTGAGTATAAAATGTGTCTGACCAATCGCTGCTGCTGTTCTTTATCAAAGTAGATGGCTATAATATCTACGCTTTCCAACTCATAAGAATGTGACCTCCACCACAAAAAACCATACATCTATATTCCTAACATTCTGGACATGAACATAGAATCACTTTGTAACATGTGATGACTACAAAGTTCAAGTTCGCTCGACCCAGATATTTCTACTTCATCCCCTGATGACAACATATAGTCCGGAACTTCAAAACTATACTCAAATATATACTCAAAAGTTGCAAAATATATACTCAAAAACAAGGTCGAATGCCTCTTGATGTTCATAGCCCACTTCTGTAACTGGGTGGCCCACATAGGCACGCAGGTGGTGGAACCAGTCGTCCTCATGGAGCTTCTTCTGGGCATTTTGCCAGGCATTATAGATGTGGGCAATGCCATACAGTCTTCGACCAAGCAGCGAACACGGACTTCTTTCGAGCTGATACTGTGGTCGTTGAGAGAGCTTCACCCAACATGCCACAAACAGTATGAGCATCGATGGGATTTCATTTGGGAATTGTCCTCTGGTGTCTTATAGAAATCTCAAGTGTTTGCCGTGTTGTGAGAATTGATGTCCATCTTCAACTATGTCTTTGTTGTTTCGAAGCCCGTGAAAGCCTCGACCTAAGTTTGCTATCCGGAAAACCTTCCTCGACCATGAAAGAGTAAGCTGCAAGAGCCTCTTCCAGTCGACCCGCCAAAAGAAACCCCTCCACGATAATCCTGTAAGACCCCTGGTTCGGACTAACTCCCTCACTCTTTGATCTATGCAACAAGTTAACGGCTTCGGTAAAAAATCCAGCCTTTGCAAACCCGTTCATCATTGTATTCAACAGATGAACATCACCTCGTACACCATGCGACTCCATTTGCAAGAAACACCTGGTCGATTCTTCAATACGACCTTGCTGAAGAAATCCAGATATCAACGAGCTGTATGTAACGAGACTCGGCTTATAACCCTCCTGTTGAAGCCTATTGAAAGCCCTTACGGCCTCATATAAGAATCCAGCTCTCCCGTACACATTTACCAACAGGCTGTACGTGAACACATCCGGTTGGAAACCATTCTCCGCCATCTCTTCAAAGGTACGAATCGCTTCTATATACATGGAACTCCTAGTAAACATCTGCATCACAGTTGTGTACGTCACCAGGTTAGGAACAACACCTGCAGCCTTCATGTTGGTGAATATCTGATACCCTTTCTCTGGTTGCCTGCTCGAGGAATACGCCGAAATCAAGCTGTTGAAGGAGAAGATATCCGGTCTCAGCTCTTGCTCCATGATCTCCTCGACGACTTCCTCGACTCTGTCGATGTTTCCCTCCCTGTTAAACGCACTGAGAACCGAGTTGTACGCTCGTAAACTCAGATTTCTGCTGCTGGACTTCATCTTTAAGTAGATCTTCTCAACCTTGTAACCAAACCTGGAACTCCCACATATAAGTGTGTCATATGTCACCTCGTCTGGTACCACGCCTTCCTTTTGCATCTTCACGTACAGGTCCCAGGCGTCAGTAGGCCTTCCCACTTGGTAATAAGCTGAGATCATTGCATTGTACGGTCTGAGCTTGTCCCATTCTTTCTCCTTGATCATCTGGAAGAGCTCCTCTGCATCTTCAATCATGCCTGCCCTGGCAAGGATGCCCAGAACCATGTTGCAAACGTGTGCTTTCGGGATGAGTCTCCTCTTGCAGTTCTGCATCCAGTAGAAAACCTCCATAAGGAGCGGATGCCTATCTCGGGCTTCGAGTTCCTTCATCACCTTTGCAAGGTCGACTCTTGTCACCTTCCCAAGCCATGCATCAAGGACAGTCGATACCGGGAGCTTCTCACCGATCTCATTTGCAATGAGCTCTTCCAAGATGGCACTCTGCTTCTCCTTGCAGTAGGCTTCTGTCCACGGTGGATATGGAGGGCGCCTCTTCGGTTTTATTGGTCCGGTCCACGGTTTCTTTTTCTTCTTCTTCACAGTTTGATCACCAGCAGTCTTCCTCAGTTCAGTCTCATCAACTTCCACGGTGTTGACTTGAAGCTTGTCAACCACAAATATCTCAGTGGGATGACGAAGTTGTAGATTGTCAAGCGCTGTGAATGCCTGCTCGAGCTGTTCCTCTGTCATAATCTCAGCAATCTTCTTCGAAGCAGTCGATAACTTGAGACTTCTAGAGGTCGAACTGGGACCGAAATGTGTGAAAACATCTCCCGCATTTTGTACTTGGAAGGACCATCCAAAAACCATTGAACCAGCCATGAAACCAGTCAAACACTACAACACCACTGCATTCCACCATAAGGATTTCGATCTAAAACTGTAATTCCACTACTAGTCTTGATCATTCTCAAATGGGCATGCTCTACATACACTGGAATGGATGAACATTAAAGAATTGTTCAATTCACAGTGAAATTGGAAAAATGTAGGCAATTATTTGAACATATGACTGTTAATTTGGATCTGGAGGTTACCTGTGAACGCAACGAGAGCCTCCCACTCGAATGACGATAAGAAATCTAAGCCTACTCTGCTTTAGGGTTCATTACAAAAACCTAAAAGCAGGGGAAACTCTGATTAGGGCAAACTAAGCAGCCAACGTGGCGTTGGATCCCAAATATCTGGATAGTTCGAACATTTTTGAGGGTTTTTCCAGACAGCGCTCCTGTCAGGTATGGTGAATCTATCTATCTATGAACATAAATTCTAGCTAAAGATTCAGATTGTATATATTGTTTGTGTAAATACATCTACAGAATGGATGTCAAAGCTCGAAGGAGAATGGACCGCCTTGCCTGTCATCTGGAGGGTGGATTGCATCTTCAATCTGGAGGTCCTCAATTGTTCGCTCTGTAAGTGAGAATTTTCATTTACTTGATCATTTTATATTGCAACTTACTTGCAGGAGTGCAGCGGTGGCCCGACATTTATCCGGAGAGATTACTCCTCTTTGCGAGACAAGGGATTGAATCGAGAGGCCCGTTTGGACGTCCAGGAGAATTTAAACAGGTCATTTTACATGGATAGGTATATCTGTAAGTTCAGAATATGCATGTGGAAAACAAATAGATGTATATAGTCCTAGAATATTCAGTGTGTGTGTGTGTGTGATAGAGCTGCTGACAGTTGTTTGTAGCAGAGTACCGATGTGGTGCAAGTGAGTATGGTGACTTCCGAATTTGAGAAGCAGTCAAATACATCTACTACAACTAGCAAGTCCAAGGAGGATGAGGAGCCTTACTATGGGAAAGCAGTGAAGTCACATGAAAATGAGACTCCACTGTTTGCTAAGCCTACTGCATGCAAGCCCGATGAGAAAGCTGTTTCTGTGAAGAGTCCTCCACAGTCTTCCGAGTCTTCAGGTATGTTTAACTTCGTTTATAACACACACAGAAACAAACAAACAATGAATATGTATCTCATAATGTTGTTGCATTAATATAACTTGTAGATGTGTAGCTGGTTGCAAATTCCTGTTTACGCATATTTTATAGCAAGCGTGGCTGAGTATTGTGTGCGTGTGTGTGTGGATGCATATAAGAACATGAGGAGCTATCAGTTATACTAAGCCTCTCTCTCTCTCGATATCCATGTGGTCAGAAATCTCTCTGTATATCTTATATGCATACAAATGTCTGAGAGTATGTGTATATGTATGTATATGTATGTAGAGAGATTTCTGATCTTAAGTAGGCTTTGAATGGTCTCCTCGCATGGACGTTATCGAGTCAGACACCGAATACATTGTCACCCTTGAGCTGCCTGGTGTTAATGCGGACGGCATTCGAGTTGAGATCGACTCTGGAAGGTACTATATAATAATCGTCTCTCTCTCTCTCTCTCTCACACACACACACACACACACACACACAGATATTATATATAATATATAGAGAGAGAGAAGAGGAGAGAGAGAGAGAGAGAGAGAGAGAGAGAGATGTATATATTGTGTGCAGGCTGGTGGTTACTGGATTCCGGTCGGGAATGGTGGGCGAATCCAGAAATACTTACTCAAAGTGCTAAAGACAACAGCAGAGTTTACCACAGGAGTGACCTTTCTTATGGTCCATATCGTTCCGTGTGGGTCGTTCCCAAGAATGCAAGCGCATCTGCGGCAACTGCCGAATTCATGTAAGTTAACACACACAACTCACACATGCGCACACGCACACGCACACGCCATTAAGCATAATATAAGTTTCAAAATGAGTGTTATCATAGAATGAGACTTCCACTGTCTTGCAGAGACGGATTTTTGCGCGTGATGTTTCCAAAGCTCTGAATCCCTGTCCATAAATAAACAATACAAATGATTAAGCTTTAAATAAGACAATGGTCTCCTTCAAATTCATAATCAAATCGATGACTGGTTTTGTTGGTGTCGAATGTGAATTAAACAACCGTTTAGCAAGAATAAGTGGCTTTTAGACTGCCAATGAGTGAAGAATCGCACTTTTCAGTGGCTTGTCACACCAACGAAAGCGAAATGTAGCAAATGGGGGTATTAGATTCTTGTCTCAAACAATATGTGTATATATTAAAAATATGATTGGGTGTCGTTTTTATACACAAGTCAAATATATAGTGTATTGCCACATAAATTGTATCACAAAATGAAAATCGTTTATAACAAACGTGAATCCCAATTTGGATTTGTATATGTGTGTCGCAGTGTAAGAAACATACACGGATATTGTGTGTTTCCCTTATTGTTTTTTTTCGAGATGAATTTGGAGAATACCATGGACGATCCATCACCGGAGGATTGTAACGATTTGTTCGAGACTCCGAGCACACGGAGGAGATTTCGAGGTACATGAGAGAGTGGCAAGTTAGTTCTTCAGCTCTTCAAATGGTCAAGCTCCATATTATTATCCCGGAATCCAGGTAAATTGTTAATATAGACACTATACTTTTGTTGCTATATATATATAAATATGAACATGTGTGCTTAGGTGGTATCGTTGGTGGGCAAACTTTGTTCTAATGTCAGCAACATATTCTTCCTTTTTACACCCGTGGAGTTTGGTTTCTTCCGGGGTTTACCGTGGGGGTCGGGATATTCGATATCGTTGTGCAAGTTATCTTCTTGGCAGACATTGTTATTAACTTCTTTCTTCCTTACAAGGATAAACATACATATAATTTGATCACAGACCATAAGAAGATAGCTTGGAGGTAAATCACATCTCTCTCTCTCTCTCTCTCACACACACACACACACATGTATACCATGTGACCATGTGCTTATGTTCGCAGGTATGTGAAAACGGATTTTGTTCCAGATTTCTTGGCTTGCTTGCCGTGGGATGCTTTGTACAAGGTATGCAGCTGACTCAAATACGTGTAGTTCCACGTATACTTGCATAGATATATATAATGTTACGTATACCAGACTTGTTTGTTAGCGTAAATACATAATATATATATATATATGCAGGCAACAGGAAGGCACGAAGGCATGAGGTATATGTTATGGATTAGATTGTACAGGGTGCGAAAGGTGGAGCGTTTTTTTAAGTCGCTGGAAAAAGACATTCGTGTTCATTATTTCGTGGCAAGGATTGCAAAACTGCTGGCTGTTGAGCTCTACTGCACGCACACGGCGGCATGCATCTTCTACTACTTGGCAACCACCGTGTCCCGGTCCCATTCTCATTATACATGGATTGGCAGCCTCACTCTTGGCGACTTTTCTTATCATGATTACTATGATATTGATCTCCTTAAGCGTTACGTTACTGCTTTGTATTGGGCCATCTTAACCATGGCCACTGTGGGTAAGTCTTCATATATATATTCGTTAGAGAGAGAGAGAGATTGTGTTGACTTTGTAGGAGAATGTACAACTTGTTTTATTAGCTTGACAACAAATATAAACATTTTATATTTAACTGTGTTTAAATAACTATGTACTGTCATTGTAGGATATGGAGACATACATGCAGTGAACGTGAGAGAAATGATATTTGTGATGATATTTGTTTCGTTTGATATGATTCTGGGAGCTTATCTCATCGGTAACATGACGGCTCTGATCGTGCGAGGCTCCACGACTGAGAAGTACCGCGATCGGATGGACAGGATTCTCAAGTTTATGAATGCACACAGCCTGCCTAGAGACCTCAGGCAGCAGATTAAGGCCCATGTTAAGCTGGAGTTTGAAGGGGAGATCACTGAACGTAGCGTTTTGAAGGACTTTCCAGCTTCCATCCGTGCAAGGGGTGTGTGTGTGTGTACATATTTCTTGTATGTACATAATATGCATGATTCTGTTTTTTCAGGTCTCTCAAGCGCTGTATCTTAAGACAGTTGAAGCGGTGCCATTGTTCAGGAACTGCTCGAATGAGTTCACCAGCCAAATTGTAAGTTTATGTGTGTGTGCGCGTGTGCGTGTGCGTGTGTGTGTGAGAGAGAGAGAGAGAGAGAGAGAGAGATACTAAGCCGAACCACAATGAATGCAGGTAAGCCGTGTCCAGAAAGAACATTTCTTACCAGGAGAGATCATCATGGAGCAAGGAGGTGCGGCAGACAGACTTTATATTGTTTATCATGGATTACTGGTAAGTATTGTTTATTATTACATAATATTTGCAATATTAATGTAATGTTTAGGAAGTTATATGTGTGGAAGAAGATGGATCCGAGGAGGTATTCACTGTGGAGGACCAATGTATCTTTGGTGACTTTGCCGTACTTTGCAACGTCCCTCAGCCGTACACAGTCCGTGTTTCTGAGCTTAGCACCCTATTAAGGCTGGATAAGCAAGTATTTACAAATCTTATGCAAATCTACGCCGTTGATAGCCGTCAAGTTCTTAACAACATGCTTAAGGTATATACATGGTATATATGTATATATATCTTCTCTCTAACTATTTGCTTTTATGCAGCAACAAGAGGCAGATTTCAAGAAGCAGCTTGCTGATGATATACAGTCACAACTAGGAAACCAACAAGCTGAGTTAACATTAAGATTAAACAATGCTGCATATCAAGGGGATTTGTATTATTTAAAGAGCCTAATAAGAACAGGAGCTGAACCAGGTAGAGGCGACTATACAGGGAAAACACCTCTGGTATGTATATGTGCGTGTGTGTGCATAAAGAAATATGTATATTTCTTGTCCTTTATGCCAACTAACGTACCGTGCAGCATCTAGCAGCTTCAAGAGGTCACGTCGACATTGTCCTCTTGCTTTTGAGGGAAGGAGCAAATATCAACGCAGTCGGTAAGTTTGTCAATTTGTGTTTTACTTAAACACAAACTATACTGACTATTATATACAGATAATTATGGATATACACCATTGTACGAGGCAGTAAA
>PUQB01000918.1:0-72899 GCA_003024785.1 Selaginella tamariscina
ATTTGCCACCTTTCGTTTATTACAATCCACCATACATGACCATCCAGCTCTAACAAGCTCCCACATCACCTTAAAAACATAATTATGTTCAAATTATGTATTATCACTAATAATTAATTTATATATAGTAATATGTATGTTATCGGTACATAAGAATATGGACATACACACAACTACATTACATATATGTATACACACGTGTGTGTATACGTATATATGTGTGTGTGTGTTACCTGATTTGGGTTATCTTGTGAGTTTGTCACATCCAAATCGATAAGCCATCGTATACATCTAAATAATGGTCATGTAGTCCTCTGCAGCACTTCCTAAGCTGACACAGTACAAAATTAAAAATTAACCTGGCCAATAATAACACTAGTAATTTTGATATACTGTGTATATACTATGCTGATAGCAAATCAACTTATAGGTTAGACGGTATATTATTGATCCAATTATATTTAGCAAAACAGGCACACGTACACACACATACACACCTGTCCATAACATCTTGAACTATGATTAAAAGAGTCGAAGTAGAAACAGCATATGTTTTACCGAGTGACAGCAGTCCATCCAAACATGACCACTGAAAAGGATATATATATATATATATATGTCTATCCACGCATGTCTACACATGCATACATATTAATTTACGTGCGTGTGTGTGTAAGAGACAGACAGGCACCCACACACACACAGGACTACGTATATACAGAAACATGTACATGTATGTACCATATATAAAGCTGTATGTGTAACATGTATGAGAACACGCCCCATACATACAGAAATGTATAATCCTTCCGTTTACACAGGTCTGCCAATAGATGTTTGTGTATGAGAGAGAGAGAGAAGATTTGCAGCCAAGTTGCACTAGTATATATAATTTACAAGTGCATTTTATTTTGTCTTATGCGCTTGTATTTAAGTCATAAAGCATGTATCAATCTACATGTAAGTAAATGTGTCTGCGTGTGTTCGTATACTATATATATATATATATATAATACCTTGTGTCGTGTTAAAACAGCACGACGGCTTCTAGTAAGCTTCCATTCGCCAACAATAATATCAAATAGCTTCAACAGCCTGTTTATAAGTGTGTCCACGATATTATCCGATGTGAAACCTTCTAATGATGTGAAACCTTCTGAAGCTGTAACTATGCTAAAGTCTGTGTAATGTAGAGCCGAAGACACATAAGACAGAGCTTCAAAACATGCTAGTTGAAATTCTTCACGCACCTACACAAAAGTTAAAATACATTGATGTAATAATAATAGTATCACATAATCAGTTTGCAGAGAGAGAGATGTACGTACGCGTGAATATAATTTGTATATAAATTATACACGTGTGTATTATATGTAAATATGTACCTCGTTTTGTACACTGGAAACTGTTAAGAGCTTTAAAGAGACTCTCCATAGATATGCACCAACTGACTCCTGATTAACATTTTCGTTATTTGTACAAAGCCATGTGTAGCATTTGCATACTGTTTCCACTGCCAACACCTGTATTTATATGTAAATGTTTGAGTTAAAAACACGCACACGCAGACACGCAAGCACGCACATATATATACCTTGTATTCTCTCTCTCTCTCTCTCTCACACACACGCGCGCGCGCGCGCGCACAAGATACACATATACTTACTGCTTTTATTACAGCGGAAGAAGCTTGAGGGGGTAACCACCGTTCACTGGGACCTCCTAACCTTCCAGTTAAAGATGGTGGCAGCTTAACAGGGCCACTTAACTGGAATTCCCATAAAGCAGCCGTGGATTTCTCCGTATAAGATACTAGTTCCCCCTGTATATCATCACATTAACATTACTACTACACGTATATCCACGTACACACACGTGTGTCTCTATATATATGTTGCTTAGAAATATTAACTAGCTTACTATTATAGCGTGAAAGAAGTCGATAAGGTAATTTCGTAATGCGAAATGCTCTTGTGAAGGAGGATATTCCTTTACGAGACTTTGAAGTAGTAAAAGAATCTTCTCTGATACTGTAACTGGCATGTACACCCTCTTATATATTTCGACAGCATGTTGCTCCAGAAACTGTTTTATGGAATATAAACATGAGCTAATTCTTATGTTTAATTAATTTAGTAATTATTATGTTTAATTAACTTAGTAATCGAATAAATACCTGTAGCAATTCCCATTGGTTTTGTTCGCTTGTTGTGCAAATATGCATAATCCATGTCCATCTTTCAGCTTGTTCTCTCCAAGACTCAATATCACCTTTAAAAGGCTAGTTACATATACATACCAAACATGACGTGTACGCAGATTTTACAAGCGTTTGTGATTTAGATAAAAATCAGAAAAAAAATATAAGAATAACATACTATACTGTAACTTTATAGTATATAGCTATACGCACGCGGACACGCACACACACACACCTTCAATAAATGTGTATGTGAAGCTTGGAGCCTTCAAAAATTTCGTCAACTCGCCTTGAAGACCATTAAAGATGTTCTCCTGTGCTTTACTGGAAGCCGTTAACCAGCATTTAAAATCACTATATAATGGGCCTAAACAAAGATACAAATAATATTAATGTACAAAACATATATACGAGATTAACTTGATAAACAGTACGTTATATATGATAAAGCATATGAGATATATGTATGTATAAGTACCATTGATAGCAAGAAATTCCCGGGGAAATGATGCCAGAAAATACGATAGTTTATCATATGGCACCTTTGCAATGGGAACAAGGCTGCTTACTGCTTTTATTACATGTCCGCAAACTGAAAATAAACGTCAAAAGTTTCGTTAGACGCACACACATCGATGTGTGTGTATTCAGAAATACGTATAATATGTAGAAATATGTGTTGTATTAAGCTCAGTATAGGCATACATACTATATCAAAAACATATTATACATATAAAATATCATCTATACATATATATAGATACATGAATATACTATATATGACACGTATAAAACTTGTCTTAAACAATGCGTGTATAAACACATATAAGCATATGGAAATGTATATACAGTATATGCACTTGTCATAGACAAAGTTATATATGTCCATTATGTGTACCTATATATACAACTTATAGCAACATAATGTGTATATTCACGTATGTATTACATATGCACACCCATATAAACAGACACAGAGATGCACACAAATAAATAAATAAATATACTAATATATATATACACACACACATACACACATACGGACCTTGGGAGCGATAGCAAGGATTGAAATGATTCCTGGAATATTCAATGATCACTCTTAAGGAGTCTAAAGATGAGAAACCTCAGAATTCAATACAATATTCTGTAGAATATTCCTCGTTTCCATAGGAGGCGGACTCGATACAAGAAGCTAATGTCATTAAACCGCGCGACATGGGGTCTCACCTGTTAAACCCTCGCTAAACTGCTTTCAAACAAACTCGATCCCTGTATGATAGTTTATTTATTACTTGCATCATTGAGATATTATTATAAATGATTTCGATATAGTATAGTTTCTGTGACATTTACATGTATAATATGCTTTTCTAATATACATATATACATTGATGTGCATATACACGTTAAATAATCCCTTGTACGTATTTATGTTGTAAAGTATACATGTGTATATGTAGTTACATAAAAAAATCATATAATCTGTAAGTATACATGTATATAAGCATAATATGTATCTAGTACTTTAAATGCAGCAGGGAAGCATAAACACCAAAAAAAATGTCGAGCTTCTTTCCCCGTTTCTGAAGTGTATATATTATCGTGGAGTCCTGAAAAAAAAAAAACCAATTAGCACACACACAGATAACTACATAAATAACATTATAAGTATGGAAGTTATATTATAAAAATAACCCTATATATTTGAAAGTTATATATGTGCTAATCATAATGTACACACATCTGTATATTATAATACCGAAGTCTTTGTGGTGGACGGAATCATTTAGTGCATGGAGCAATGGTTCCAAAAACAAACTCCTGAGGAATATACTTTGGAAGGCATATTCCATTCTCCATTCCATTTCAAAGAACGACTGGACAACATATTTTCGAACTGCAGCGAGTAGTTTAGTAATATATTAACAATATGTTAATAGAGTTTATATTATAAGTATAACCAGCTTATAGTACTGGTATAGTTACACATAGTGTTTATGTAGTACTGTAATATAAGTAATGTATATGACTTTTAATTGTAAAAACACGCGCAGATACACACACGCACACCTTGGGGATTCCCATGCTTAAATCCACGACAAAAAAGCAATGATATCCATGTAAAATTCGGGTTTTCCCAAATTTTCTGCATTTTCGGTAAAAAACATTTTTCATAAGCACAGTTATCTGCACCAAAAAAGAAGTATAATATTTATATACATATATTCATTGTTTTTCAATTATACGTAGCACGTATATATGCCTTCCAAGTAAAAGAGAATATAGATAACATATATCCGTTTCACACACAACAGCGAGAGAGGAGATGCTTATATGTGCATTTACGTATATTATATAAACCTATAATCACTATGTGTCTGAAGAACACACCTCGGTTTTCCACGCAGCCTCAACAAGGTGTATTCCATATTCATGAAGCATTTCATAAAGCAAAATAAATGAGCTCCATCCATCCTTTGGTTGCATGAACTGATCAACTCCTAAAGACTTTGCTTCTTGTTCGGCATACCTGAAATAATAAATTATATATATATAGGTCATATATGTGATGTAGTGTATACATAGTATTATACCTCACAGTGTATCTATAATTATACTAATATAATACCTTTCACGTTTTGTCGAATTAATTTTCGAGTTAATATTTGTTGTTTGGGCTGGACGTTTCCATAGGCGTAACAATACGCTTAAGTACATATAGGGCTCTTTTCCTCGTTAAAGTATCGTCATCCACCTGAAAGAAGCCCATTAAATATATTTATGTTGTACGCAACACCACGTATATACATGTACATTTGGAAGAAAGAATACATAGTATATGCCATGCATAATGTGCGTGTGGAGTCGGTGCAAACACATGCATAGTCTGTGTGTTTGTCAATGAATATGTAAGCTTGTGTACATACATACATATGCGAAGTTATGAAACCAGACCACACACACACACACACTATAATACATATATATGTACTTACCAGTCCAGTACGAAGTTCCTCCAGAGCCATGCTTCACGTAGCTGGAGCTCAGCCTCGTCAGTATATTCCAGCAGCATAACGAATATCCTATAGGCATCTAAACTCTGCGAACGGCCAGATGAAGCAACCTCTTACAACAATTCCACACGTCATTCAGATCCCTGTACCAGTCTGTAAGTACATATATATACATATGTGTGCATAAGGATCTTATATAAATATATACTTAACATCCGTATGTAAGTGTGCATAGGATGTATGAGAGTACACAGAAGTGTAGATATTTGGTGTTCTCTGATAATGCTGTACCAGTGTATATTTTGTGTTCTACGTATATACATATGTACATAGCAATGCATGGTAAGTATACCTGGAACCTTGGGCTGCTTGTGCCTTTAAAAGAGAGGGAAGTAGAGTCTGGATTCCAGAAATTACGTACGGAGTCATCTAGTAAGGGCAGTATATTCAAGAACGGATTCCAGAATCTTCCTAGTATATTTTCACAAAAAGTTTTGAGCATTTGCATCGCCAGCAGCTACTAGTAACTCCGTCACTATTTGAACGCGATTTGTGGCGGATATTCCTTATAAATTAAAAAGATAATTAATAATAACCTACAAAAAACACACATACACACAGAACCCTGAACAATATACTTGCGTGTGCATGTGACTTGTATACATGTGTATATGCTTCACAAGCATTAGTATGCAGAAAGGTACCCCTTTGTATAGAAGTATATTTTTATACTCCATTACACTCATTACTACAGAGATATACACAATATAGAGAGATATCAACTGCATATATGCACATCGAACAAACAACCACACACCCCACACCACGCATGTGTAAATATGTAGGTACCTGGCTTTGGCAATTTAAAACTGAAGTTATTGACGTTAAGCAGTCAGGAATTAATGAATCTAATGCATAATCCCAACTACACTTGGCTGCAACTGCTTGTCTGCAAATAACTTTGAAACCTGATAAATCATGAATTATAGAATTATTTTACCCAGAAGTCGTTGTTCTGACTGTTTGCACGTGTATACTAATATATACAATAATATCAGGCATATAAAAACTATATTAGCTCTTTTTATAACAATATGATTATGCATATTATATTGATCTAACATTGTTTCTAGTTAAATTACCTTGGTGTAATTCGCGAGTAAAGGAAGACGGATCACTTGCATCATTTCGTCTAAATCGTCCACAGTGCTCTCTGGATATGCAAATTTCCATATATATATAAGTGTGTGTGTGTCCACACACACACACACACACACACCTGAAGACCTCAGAAAGTGCAACATTGCTAGCTTGAAAACATCAAAGAGCTGCTCATTTGTCATGAGTTCCTGCATATTTAATAAAACCGTCGTTCTCTCTCTCTCTAAACACACACACACACCGTCAATAGATTATATGTAATTCACAATCACCAGGTGCTTTTGTGAGATACACACATGCTCATTATGTTACATGAATGTCATCGTTACAGCACATTTTAACACACGCGTACGCACGTATGCACAATCGGGGCATTCGATTATACAACACATGTACATCTTACACGAATGTAATCACTACAATTTGAAACACACACACACACACATATATATATACACACACACACACTCTGCATTGTTACACACATATACACAAATGCAGATATTACCTTGGATTCTGCCTTGAAAACGCTCAGTAATTCATAGAAGAGCATCGATTCGGAGACACGGGAGATAGAGAGCATTGCATCGATCATTCCTGGAGCAGCCGCTACAGGGACGGCTCTCAGCGCCTTCAGGAGCTCTCTACATACCTTCATTGCTTAAAGCCCTAAACCTCAAAACCCTAAAACCAGAGTTAATATTTAAATTTAACCATTTCCTATTTACAATTAATGAATAATAATATTATCTTCTTATATCAAAGGAATGTAAATTATTATAATAAATAAAAATTATTAAACAAAATTAATAAGTCAATTTAAATTTTAAGAAAATATCTTTATCAATATAACAAAATAAATAAAATAAAATAATATTAATCTGGTATATTAAGTGTCTTCAAATTTTATCTAATTTTGCATCGTAACCATTGTATTGTTCAGACAGAACTTTAGTATGTAAATATGTTATTACATTTGCAGTATATACGTGCGTGCGTGCGTGCGTGTGTGTGTTAATTAGTAGTGCATAACCTGGTTAACTAGTTAAGTGGCTGAGTTAGTTTAGTGTATAAAACGTTGTCTGTGTGTAACTAATACACACGTACATATATACAAACAAATGCATAGAAACGTACATATATAAATGCAATATATTATACATATTAAATTAGGATATCTATTATATATAATTAGAACATCAAATTAGAATATATATAGAGAGAGAGAGACACACACCACACACACATACATACGTGTGTGTCTGAGAGAGAGTATACATAATTAATGTTATTTAAAATTTATTATATCAAATTATCTTTATTACAATTGAATGTGCTAATTTACCTTTTCATTTAGTTTATAATACACATATGTACATACATACATTATATATAACAACAATGTCATTTAAATTGAAGTATATCATGTGCAAATATATATAATGTCTTTACTATATTTCAGATAGTTTTTCTTAGTTAAAGGTAAACTTACACGGTTTAATTAATAAGATTAATTATTCTTACCTAAATAGATTACATCTTTATATTTATTAATAAGTACACATATGCAAATTCAATATTATATGGAAATGCAGACCATACATAGACAAACTATAAAAAATAATTCTGTGAATACATATATATATATATCAATGAATGAACCAAACTCAAGTAACTTAAATTTATTTCAAACCATATTAATAAATACACATTTTATTTTATTATTATCATGTTAAAACAAAATTAATAAGTTAAAATATTGGTCTGCACAAAGGTACTCTATTGTCACTAGCTTGTATTAATTTAAACTAAATGAAAAGGTATGCAAATGATCTAAAATTTAAATTAATAATTCTAAGCACATCAAATATGTAGATGATGAAAAATGGGCATTAATACTATATATTTGATATAATAAATCAATATAATAACATTAAGATAATGCTATATTGCATTATCATTTACCATGAGATACAATTACATGTACGCACACATAAAGTTTGACAGGTTAAACAACGCATTTCCATTAAAAGAATAGTATATTCTTAAGTTCAAATTAGATTCTTTTAATATTATATGGCAAGGTATACATTATAAATATATAAAGGATATATATATCTGTGTATAATACTTATAAATGATAGAATTATGTTCAGCTTTATTTATATCTAGTCTCGGTTAAGCAGAAGGTCATTATAATTTCTTGCAGGTTCAATCAATTAATGGTGTTTAATCAAACACTATATAAACATTTAGTGCTTGATTATGTATTTTATTAATGTATAATATGTTATAATTATCTAATGTATGTGCAAACATAGGCTTTTAAATACTTTACCTTATAACATATAATAGATGGATGATATAAGCTATGCTATATAACGATGTTACCTCCCTCTCTCTCTCAACATATACTAGCAATATACAATTGTTTATTTTAAGGACGAAGAAGTAATTTAAGTATCACATATAAAATTATACAGAAATAAACAGCATCAATACAGAGGCTTTTAACTTATTATATAAGCAAGTTAGGTAAAGTTAAATATATAAATAATAAAGAGTAAATTACATGTCAATTATTAATACTTATTTTTTGAATTTAATTTTCTACGAGTATACTTCTACCAGGCTTACTTATGATTTTTAATTTAATTATTAATATCTAAATTTCTAAAAATAAATAACTATACCTTCGTATCCTCCTTATCTAGAAGCCTATAATAAGAAACTATGTGAAACTATTTAAATTAAAATATATATATGTTTTTACAAATAACATCACATCACATACCTAAAATACATCTTATATTTAGTTCATATGCAGCATATGTGGAATATGAAAATTATGCATGTATAATTGAATACGTTAAAAACAAATATAATACTTCTAAACTCTCTCTCTCTCTCTCTCACACACACACACACAAATGTGTTTGCATCAAATCATTGTATCGTGTGTGTGTGTGTGTTAAATTATTAGTGCATAACCTGGCTAACTAGTTAATTGTCCGAGTTGTTTTAGTGTATAAGTGTGTAACTAATGCACATATGCACAAATATAGAAACATATGCATATAGAATATTGATTAATATATGGATTATATTAGAATATCTTGAAAGAGCCGAATATATTAAAAATGTCAGATACATTAAGCTACAAAAACCCTGCTTATATACAGGAGACCTCCTGCCACGTGGCACACATGCGACACGTGGCGCTGACACATGGCGGCCAGATCACCACCCATGTGTCACTATGCATGTGTGTATATACACATGCGTATATACGTTACGTTACATAATATACAGTATCTTACATTATCCCCCCTCTGCGGTGTGTAGATGGTGATGGATCTGATGGTCCTGGATCCGTGTGAGTTGGGCCATCTAAGGTATGACCAATGTACTCAACGAGTCTCGAACAACAAACCGTTTCATTCGAACCACGTGAACTATCTCAACCTCATGAGATCCCACCAACTGTACTTGATACACCTGAGGACCAACCTTTCGGAGTACTCGGTAGGGACCAAGCCACTTATGTAATAAACCAGTTGCAAGCCCAGGTGCAGTTAGCTTGGGAAAACGTACCAGTACTAAGTCACCGTCAGCAAGTCTGGTGGAATTTGATGTCGTGCATTGTAAGAAGATTGTTGCTGTATTTGAGCTCGACCAAGATGTTCAGCAGACTCTGCACGCAGAAGAGGCAAACAGCATCCAAATGTCGAGCCCACATTTTGCATCCTCGGCACGTGGCAGATTCGATGATAACCCAATTCACTAGGCAACTTAGGATCATATCCATACAATGCCTTGAATGGAGAGATACCAATCGAACTCTGAATGCCTGTTACATAAGCAAATCTCAAACATCGCAAATACCAATCCCAGTCCGTGTGATTGAAGTTCACATACTTCGAGATCATACCCTTGAAGGTCCGATTCAATCGCTCCACCAAACCATCAGTTTGTGGATGATATGGAGAGGCAAATGAGTGTTTTACCCCTAACCTCTCACACAACACTCGGAATACCTCTGCAATGAAAGCGGGGCCATTATCTGATAACATCCGCTCTGGACAAGAATGCTGCAAAACCACATTATCGAACAAAACAAAGCTGTTGACATGGCAGTTGCATCCGGAAGAGCACCAACCTCCACCCATCGAGTTAAATAATCAGATACACAATGATGTACTGGTTACCTTGAGAAGAACGTGGAAAAGGTCCCATTAAATCCACTGCAATTAACTCAAAAGGGCGAGAGACATTGATGGATTCCAACACCCCATGGCCCGAGTCGTAGAGGAATTCCGAGTTTGACAAATGGGACAACTTGAATATACCTGATCACATCACCACGCATGCTGGCCAATAAAAGATCGCGGAGCTTCTCCAACACTCGTTGGTGACCAAGATGACCTCCAACAATAGGAATCATGATATGCTCGAAGAAGGTGTGGAACATATGTAGAGGGCACAGCCAAACGCCATCTGTCCTCTGGATTTGTCCCAATAAAATACAATAAACCATCCTGAAGTCGAAACTGAGCATGATATTGTCGAAACCGGTTCGGAAGAGGATTGCAAACGCATCCGTAATTGCCTCGTCCATGGTTCATGTTTTTGGCATCCTGCCACTGTTCCAAGGATGGTAAGTCGGCATCGAATACCTGAGGGGCTTGTATCAAACCGAATGCTGCAGCCTGCATGAGCAGGCAAAGTGGAATCAGAGGGGTGCTCGAGAAAGTGCATCCGCATCCACCATTGTTCGCCCAGGCCTGTGCACCACCTTAAAGTTATATACTGGAGACGTAATGCCCATCTGGCTACGACCCACTAAATTCTTCCGTTTTAAAGGAAGTGACAGCAGCATGATCACACTCCAAAAGTGTTTCACTCCCATGTAAGTAGGCATGAAGTCGTTCAAAACCCCAAACAGCAGCAAGGCATTCTTTTTCAGTAGTGGAATAATTCCGCTCAGCCGGCGTGAGTACTCGACTAATGTAAGCCACCGGGTGTCGAATTGAAGAATCCACAGCATCAGTTTGCATCAATACACCACCAATACCAACATCTGAGGCATCTACTCGTAAAATGAACGGACGAGTAAAATCTGGGTATTGAAGCAATGGTGGAGTTGTCAGGAACTCTTTTAACTGGTCAAATGCCTGCTGACACCTGCGAGTCCACCTGAAAGATACCTGTGGACGAACTAACTCCCGAAGAGGGGCAGTTCGATCAGTGAGATGATCGATGAATCGACCCAAGTACTGCACCGTGCCCAAGAAACGCTGGACTTCCTGTACTGTACGGGACGAGGGAACTCTCGAACAGCTCGCAACTTCATTGGATCCACCTGTAAACCCTCTCGAGATATACGGTAACCCAAGTAAGTGGTGTCGGTCGAACCAAACACACACTTTTCAAGTTTCAACTTCAGGCCAACTTCTCGAAATCGATCAAGAACGCGCCGTACATCACGAATGTGATCCTCCCAAGAACCAGACCCATGAATGAGCACATCGTCGATAAAATCGGCAGTGATATCAGGCATATCGGAAAGAAGCTCATCCATCATGCGTTGAAAGGTGGCAGGAGCTGAAGTCAATCCAAAAGGCATGACCAAAAACTCGTAAAGACCAAATGGTGTCCGGAAGGCCGTTTTTGGAATATCCTCCTCAGCCATAGGAACCTGCCAATATCCTGATGCCAAATCCAACTTAGTAAACCATCGACTCTGACCCAAACGATCTAATAGATCGGCAGAGTTCGGAAGTGGATAGACATCTTTGATGGTAACATCGTTAAGAGGTCGGTAATCCACACAAAATCGGAGAGATCCATCAGGCTTGGGAACCAAATGAGGTTCACATGCCCATGGACTCCGTGACGGACGACACACTCGTTTACCAATCATATCAGTAACAGCTGTTCGCATGGCTGATAACTCCTTTGGTGACCTGCGTCGAACCGGGACTTTGAAAGGCTTTGCATTGCCGGTGGGTATACAGTGTCGAGTCTTCACACGTGCACCTTGGGACAGATCAAATTTGAACAAACTTGCATACTGTTTCTTAAGTTGTTCGATGCAGTGTGCTCGACACTCAGGTGACGGATCCGGCATTTGAACCTGTTGAGATGAACACCACCCCAAGACCGGAATCAAAGGAGCTGTATGCGTGATACAAACAGCAACAAGCTTCTCTGGACGTAAAGGAACAGACTGCAAAGACACAGACTCCAAGCGTAATACAGGAGGAGAGAGTGAAAAATCACATGTACCTTTCGACTGCTTTAACCAATCACATCCCAGAATGATGTCAAAGACCTGGGAAGGGACAACCCTAAGAGACCCAGAGGGAAACTTACAGTTGGCACCCATAACCAGCGTAGTCAAGTGGTGTACTGTGATACTGCACGAGACTGCCCATTACCATATAAAATGTGCAAGACCTTATCTGCACGTCTTAAGGGTAATGAGCACCGATGCGCTAGAGAAGAGTTATGGAAGACATACTGGATCCTGTATCCACAAGCACTGTGACTGAAAGATCATTCACGTGCAGAAAATGTGAAAACTGGATGATCTGGTGGAACTTGCAAACCTTGATATGCATAGCGGAAAAAACATGGAGGTGAAGTCTCCATCGCACGGGATCCCTCCGTCGCCCGTACGATTACTGGTTTTCCGCAACAGATCCACCTGCAAGAGAGGCTTCGTCTCTGGAAGCTCATCATCAGATAATGGCCGCCACAGGCACACCATCCGGAACATATGGTCGCCAGCCTGGATGTGGTGGACGCCAATCAGGATACACATCGCATGCCCGCCAAGTATGTCCAGGCGCCCAACAGGCCCAACAATGAACTTGATTGGGTCGACCTGCATTGTTCCGATTCCTCCTGTCACGAATCCGTGGATTTTGACCACCACGGGCAGGACTGGAGCAGGTGCAGGACGATTTCGTGGAGGTGGTCCACGGGGTGGGCCCCGAGGTCGACCACGAAAGGCTTGCGTGCGGGCACATATGCAGCAGCATCAACCTCCATTGGATCAGCACGCTGAACAAGAGGAGCAGGTAACCCAAGGGGAACACGGCCCTCACCAGGCACCAACTCAAAACGTTGAGCTAGTGCAAAAGCTTCCTCCAATGTGGTAGGACGAAGAGCCCGAACGAATCGAACAAGTTCGGGTCGCATAGTTGGCCATAACATACCGAGCTTAATGGCTCAGGCATGTTAGGATATGCACGCCGAACTAAATCCCCGAACCTAATACTGAACCGCATAACAGACTCACCAGGATGTTGTCGTATCGCATGCAGTTGTTGGAAAGCATCATCTGAATCCTCAACTTTGCCAAACGTACGTTTGAGGCATTCCGTTAACCGATTACTATTGGCTTGAATCTCCGCAGCCAATCCATTATACCACTTGAGCGCAGGGCCTTCCAAACATGTAGGGAATTCTCTGAGAGCACGGGCCTCATCCCAACCATGGTAACGAACAATGACTTGGAAATGATCAAACCAGTGGTATACATCATCTCCCGGATCACCACAAAAAGATCGGGGTCGAACCCTCGGATTTGTGGCCTGTGAAGAAGATGAAGGAGTACTAGAAGCAGATCCCCGGCATGAGGCTCAGACGGGGAAGAGGAGGACGAACCCTCAACAAAGCGCTCCAACAACTTTGTTTGTGCATCAATAGCAGTAGCAATAATGCTAAACGCCGTCTCCATATTCATCGTCATGAAAACAAAAAGGAAAAGGCGGAAGAAAGGAATACCCAACTTCTCCACCAATGAAAGAGCCGATATATATTAAAAATGTCAGATACATTAAGCTACAAAAACCCTGCTTATATACAGGAGACCTCCTGCCACGTGGCACACATGCGACACGTGGCACTGACACATGGCGGCCAGATCACCACCCATGTGTCACTATGCATGTGTGTATATACACATGCGTATATACGTTACATTACATAATATACAGTATCTTACAATCTAATATATATATATGAACATCAAATTAGAATATACACACACACATGCATAAGTGTGTACACGAGAGAGTATCGTAATGTCCATTTCTTTTTCTACACATTTGATGTGCTTAGAATTATCAATTTAGATTTTAAATCATTTCCATCTTTATAATACACGTGTGTGTATATATTTAAAATTTTTAGAAAAATTAAATAAAATTCTACATTCTGGGGTTCTGTTTAGTTTAATATTAAGAATAACTTATAAAAAAAACTAGGTAAACAGAAACTATGTCAAATTATTTAAATTATATCCTGTGAAAATATATAGTCTTTGCTATATTTCCAGCTATTTTATATGGTTTAATTAATACTTGTCTAAATACATTTATATATTTAATTAAAATGCAAAATGAAAAAAGAAGCAACAACAAAGCTACCAAAATTATGCATGAATACGTTAAAACAAATGTAAAATTTATATAATATTTCTAATCACGTTTAAATTAATGTGTATATTAAATTTTCTAAGTTAAATATTCTTAAGTTTAAATAGATTCCTTTAATCGTCAATGTTTACATCTGTTTATAATACTTATAATTGAAAGGATTATGTTTTAGTCTTGATTTATATCTAGCCATGGTTATGCAAAGAGTCGTATAATTTATTACAGGGTTCGATCAATTAAATGGTGTTTAATCAAACATTATAAAATTTAGTGTATGATTATGTATTTTATAACATATAATTGTGTTTTAATTATCTAATGTATGTGAAAATGATATAATACACTTTTAAATACTATACCTTATAAATAAGAAGGTAAAATACTATAGATTATAAAATACAAATAATTATCTAATAGATGATACGATGTTTCCCTCTCTCCCTCTCTTTCTCAGCATATACTACACATATATAATTATTTAAATTTAAGTATAACGAAGTACCAACAAAGTATATACATTACATATAAAATATACATATAGAAGTGAAATAAACAGCAGTGTATATAATTATATGCTTCACATATAATACTTATATTTGTATAAACTGTGTTTAATTATGCTTACTTATATATTTTAATTTTAATTATTTAATATCTAAATTTTTAGAAATAATATATATACCCTTCTCTCGAGTTTAATATAAAAATAACCTACAACTATATAAATAGATTACTAAGTGGCCTATGCAGACAGGTTTCCTTTGCGTTATTAGCACAACGCTCTAACAACTGAGCTAATAAAGGTTATTGAAAGCTAATTAATTTTTTATATTGAATTTTAACTGTAAATTAATTAACTTTTAATAAAATAATTTGTTTGCTATCAAACTTATGCATGTATAATTAAACACGTTAAAACAAATATAATACTTCTAATCACGTTTAAACTATCTCTCTCTTCACACACAATAATTTGCTTGCATCATAATCATTGTATTGTTAAGACAGAACTTTAGTATGCAAATCTATTATTATATTTACACGTGTGTGCATGCGTGTGTGTGTGATAAATTAGTAGTGCATAACCTGGTTAACTAGTTAAGTGTCTAGTGTATGAAAGTTGTCTGTGTGTAACTAATACACAGTACTTATAACAATACATAGAAACGTATAATTCAATATATAATTAATAAATGGATTAAGTTAGAATATCTAAGATATATAATTCGAACATCAAATTAGAATACACACACACACGTGTGTGTGTGTGTCTGAGAGAGAATATACATAGTTAATGTTATTATATTATTTATTATATCAAATATAAAAGTAATGTCCATTTCTTTATCTCCATATTGGATGTGCTTAAAATTATTAATTTAAACTTTAAATTATTTGCATAGTTTCTAATTAATACACATGTATACATATAAACACACATACACACACGCGCGTATATAGAGACATACATACATACACTCACACACACACACATATATGCATTTGTACATGTACGTGTGCATAGTCACTTGAGTTACTTAACTAGTTAGCCAGGTTATGCACTACTAATTAATATACACTGTACACAATGATGATGATGCAAATAAATTAGGTGTGTGTGTGTGTGTGTGTATACTATTTCATGTGGCACATTTGCAAAATGTCGTTTTGAAGTGACTTTGCAGATTAAGAATATTATTATGCAGTATATATATATATATATTATATATATATATATTTATATATATATATTGTGTGTGTGTGTGTGTGTGTGAGAGAGAGAGAGAGAGAGAGAATTACAGGTGATTAGAAGTATTATATTTGTTTTAACGTAATTTTGATATCTACATATTAACTAAATATAAGATGGATTTTATTATTAATAAAATAATTAATTTTCTTACCTTTAACCATAAGAATATATAAAATAGTTGTAAATACGTAAAGACATTATATATTTTTGCACATGATATAATTTAATATAGTTTATAGTTGTTTAATTTTTATAGAATTTAAATGTGAAATTCACATTACTAACTTGTATTATAAACTAAATGAATATGAAATAATAATTCTGAGCACATCAAATATGTAGATGAAGAAATGGAATTAAGTACTATATTTGATATAATAAATAAATATAAATAACATTAAGCTAATGCTAGATTGATTTATCATATGCATGAGACTTGTATACTTTGTCTCACACACAATATACGTATTTACATATTTCATTCAATTATATGTCCATGAATGTGTATATTAAACTTTTTTTTTAATCACCACCATAAAATAGTATATTTTTCAGCTCAAATTAGATTCCTTTAATCATCTGTGCATAATATTTATAAATGAAATAATTATGTTTTACCTTGATTTATATCTAGTCATGCTTATGCAAATGGTCGTTATAATTTATTTCATTTCCAACATATAAAGTGGGAGTTGGATCAATTAAAACGGTGTTTAATCAAACATTATGAAAATTTAGTGCATGATTCATTGTGTATTTTATTAATATATGTTGTAATTATCTAATGTATGAATTTAAATATTACCTTGTTCCAATTCAAACTACCAAGGAGAATAATTAACTAAATATAAGAATAATTTACAATTTTTGTTAAACCGGAATGTTTAATCCTTGTACTGAATCTACTTATGTATTATAAGATTAAAAAAATACAAATAACCATATAATAAATGGATGATATAAGCTATGTTATATAACGATGTTACTAGCAATATATAATTGTTTATATTTAAGGATCAAGAAGTATATTTAAGCAGTTTACGTTTTACATATAAAATTATTATTGATTAATTATATGCTTCCTTATATGCAATACAGAGGCTTTTAAATGATTATATAAGCTAAAGTTAAATATTGAAGTAAATTAATATCAATTATCTACGTAATTTTCGTCAAGGTAGACTTCGACCAGTTTTACTTTAAAAAATAAAAATAAATTTAATATATAATATGCACACACACATGTACATATTTTGAGTTGTAAAATCTTATTAAGATATCTATACTATTAAAATAAGCCAATCATAAAAATAAGGGAATGGCCAGGGATAATTGTGGAGAATATGCCTTACAGAGTGGAGGATATAGCATGTGTATTTTACTTATAAATAGTGTATAATATATACTTCAGATATACATACATACATACATACAAACATATGTATATATGTATATATATATAATTCTATTTATTTGCATATTAATCAAATACTGAATTGCATTTTATATACGTACATTTTTGTGTTTTGATATACATTTGTAGTTAGTTATTTACACACACCAACTAACTCAACCACTAGTCAATTGAGATACTCAACTAATTAATTAACTAGGTTATGCATTACTAAATAACTTGATATATAAAAAAGTTCTAAAAAATATGTACATGTTCACATACTAAAGGTTTGATTTAATATAACACTTATATCTGTATCAAAACTATAAATTAGTATAATACAAACTCGAACATCAAATTAGAATATATACACACGCACATACATATGTGTATGAGAGAGAATAGTTAATGTTATTTGTATTTATTTATTATATCAAATATATAGTATGTCCATTTCATTATCTACATATTTGATGTGCTTAGAATTATTAATTTTGATTTTAAATCATTTCCATATCTTTTCATTTTAGTTTGTGTGTGTATATATGTGTGTGTATAGATAAATTCTTAGAAATATTAAATAAACTTCAATATCGTCTGGTTCTGTGTAGTTTAAATATAAAGAATAACATATAAATTACAACTACGTAATGTAGAAACTATGTCAAATTTTATTAAATTATATCATGTGCAAATATATATAATGTCTTTACTATATTTATAAAGATAGGAAAATGAAAAATTATATGGTTTAATTAATACATATCTAAATAAAATGCATCTTATGATATGATATACAATATGTAGAAAGAAGCACAGAAAGCTACCAAAATTATGCATGTATAACTGAATACGTTAATCACGTCTTATATTAAAACATATTCTCTACAAATACAGAACTCTCTCTCACACACAGACACACACATATACAGTACGCATACGAATTCAATATTCTATAAGCACCAACCTGGCTATCAAAACTGAATATAGATATAACTAAAATAAAACTGAATGTAAATTAATAAGTGAAATTAAATTAAATGTAAAAGTAATATGTGAAACTAATACTTTAATAAGTTTTTTATTTATATCGTTGTTACCAACATTCTCAATGAATCAGGATATATATATATCAATGAATGGACCAAGCTTAAGTAACTTAAATTTGATTGCAAACCATATGAACAAATGCATTACTGTACATTTTTATTTTGATTATTATTATGTTAAAACAGTTTAATTGAGGTCAGCACAAAGGTATGTTGATTTAAAGAAAATTAATATAATTAAATAAAAGTAGTAAGTAAACATAATTAAAACACATTTTGTACTATATAAGTGTCATATGTAAGGCAAACCTTTAGTATTCTTTTAGAAGTTCTTATATAACAAGTTATTTAGTAATGCATAACCTAGTTAATTAATTAGTTCAGGAACTCAATCGACTAGTGGTGAGTTAGTTGGTGTAAAAATGCTTTGTAAATAACTAATTACGTACACATATAATTACACAAATGTATGTTTATAAATGCAATTCATTCACACACACACACACACAACACACCACACACAACACACAGAGATATATATATTTATATAGACACAGACACACACATAAGTGCCTTTTGTGTGTATGTATATGGACGTCGGATCTTTATGCTAGGAATATGTTTTAAATTCGGAGATGGAAAGGTTAATTAAAAACAGGTGGATACATAGAAAATTTTAATATTTAATTAACTGTTTGTCAATATGATATATAATGGCCATTTGCGTATTTTCAAGATTTTATGTTCTTATTGATATTTATTTTAATATTATAGATATATTATTACATATTCTTAAGAATTTAGCATTAGCTTAATGTTATTTATATTTATTTAGTGTATATATATGTGTGTGTGTGTGTACAGAAAAGAACACATATACAAATGGGCATATAAATACGTTTTATTTTATTATGCTTAGATATAAATCTGTAGTATTTATTTGATTTAAAATTGAATAAACTTATGTTTATTATAATTATATGACCATAATTAAATTTAGAAATAAGAAGTTACATAATCTTTTATACTTTATTATGTGTGTGTGTGTGTGCGCACGAGTGATACACATACATACACCTTGTTAGAAACAAATCTGATGTGAAGTTAAAGTAATACAAATATGTTTTGCATTTCTTTATCTTTTATTTAATGTAATTAATTTAAGTTATTAATTAAATATTCAATTTATGTCTTAAAATCTTTTAAGAAAACAACAAAAGAAAGAACGATACGTCCACGAATTTGTCAATTTACATTTAAAAAATATATATTTATCATATATATAGCCTAATAAATCAAAACAAAAATTTGTATTAATCTGTTATATTAAGGGACTTTTAAATTTTATCTAATTTGTTTGCATCATACTCATTGTATATATATACAGGGTATATTAATTAATAGTGCATAACCTAGTTAACTAGAGTGGCGACTTTAGTGCATGAAAGTAACTAATACACATGTACATATGTACAATGTATAAAATCGTATATATTCAATTCTATCTAATGTATATAATTAGAATAAATTGTACATATATATAGACACACACACATAGTTGTTCGTACAAATATACATCACACACGTATCGATAACCACAACATAATATATACATGAATAAACTACATAATCATGCACTAAATTTTTTAACACTAAATTGTGCTTACATTAAATGGTGTTTAATCAAACATTATAAAACTTTAGTGCATTATGTTTTTCATTAATATATAATTATGCTGTATTTATCTAATGTATGTGAAAAGGATACAATACATAGGCTTTTAATACTATACCTCATAACAAGAAAATAAAAATAATCTTATACGATAGATGATATTTATAAGCTATTATAGCCTTTACCTTTGTGGTGTGAGAGACAGAATATACAAGTGTGATGCGTAATATTCCATATATGATAATTAGCTTAATGTGATTTGTATTTTTTATTATATTAAATATATAGTACTCAATGTCCATTTCTTCGTCTCCATTTTTTATGTGCTCAGAATTATTACTTTAAATTTTAAATCATTTACATATTTTTTTCACGTAGTTTATAATACAAGTTAATAATGTGAATTAATTATTTAAATTTCTAAAAAAATAATTAAACCTGTACATCCTGAGGAGTTTAAACATATAGAAACTATGTGAAATTAATATATATAGTCTTTACATTTCATAACTAAATAAAATGCATCCTTATGTGTAATTAATATGCAACTAAATTGTTTTTAATCACCGCCATTAAGAAAATAGTATATTCTCAAGTTAAAATAGATTTTCCTTTACCATACAGAAAAATTTATGTTTTAGCTTAAGTAAGATAGTCAAGGTTATGCAAAAGGTCGTTATAGGATCCGATCAATTAAATGGTGTTTTAATCAAACAATTTCAAAATTTAGTGCATTGATTATGTGTTTTATTAATATATAATTATGCTGTAATTATCTAATGTATGTGCATAAATACTATACCTTATAACAAGGAAATACATTTAATTATATACATGATATTTATAAGCTATGCTATGTATCCCTCCCTCTCTCTCAACATATACTATATGATTTTGTATATTTAAGCGAAGTATATGCATTATATAAATTATACCTGAAAGAGAAGTGAAATAAACAGCAGTGTATATGATTAATTATATGCTTCATTGTATGCAATATAGTGTCTTTTAAACGATTATATCTAAATATATAAATAAAAGATGTAATTACATGTCGAATATTAATACTTTTATAAGTTTAATTTTGTATAAGTGCGTCTCCACCAGTACTCCTTAAAGAATATATACATTTATATATTAATAATCGGCATGTAATTTACACCTCTATATATACACACGTACATATTTGCAAGTAAGCTTTTAAAATAAGCTTTTAATATTAATGAATATAGCTTATAATAATAAGCGATATTAATAGTTATGTAATAATAATATATCTATAATATTGTGATGTGTTTATAAAGTTTGATTAAATATCGCAATGTGTTTATAAAAATGCAAAAGTAACCTTTACATTTTGGCTTATGCAGGTTTCGAACCTACGACCTTTGCGTTATTAGCACAACGCTCTAACCAGCTGAGCTAATAAGCCTTATTTATAATTTTTTTAATTTTATTTTTACCTTATATTAAATATTATAAAATACATAGTTTAGCTAGTTTAAATTTCTAAACTGTGTGTGTTTTAAATTAGTAGTGCATAACCTGGTTAACTAGTTAAGTGTTTGAGTTAGTTTAGTGTATAAAACGTTGTCTGTCTGTAACTAATACACACGTACATATATACATTGTCAATGCATAGAAACATATGTCTATAGAATGCAATTCAGTATTTGGTTACTATATGGATTAAATTAGTATATACAACTTGAACATCAAATTAGAATATATACACACCCACATACATACGTGTGTATGAGAGAGAATAGTTAATGTTATTATATTTATTTATTATATCAAATATATAGTATTTGTTTATCTACATATTTGATGTGTTTAGAATTATTATTTTGATTTTAAATCATTTCCATATCTTTTCATTTTAATTTGTGTGTGTGTGTGTGTGTGTATAGATAAATTCTTAAAAATATTAAATAGACTTCGACATCCTCTGTTCCGTGTAGTTTAAATATAAAGAATAACCTATAAATTACAACTACGTAAAGTAGAAACTATGTCAAATTTTATAAAATTATATCATGTGCAAATATATATAATGTCTTTACTGTATTTACAGCTATTTTATATGGTGTTTTAGTTAAAGATAGGAAAATGAAAAGTAATATAATTAAAGCATATTTAAATAAAATGCATCTTCATATTTAAATGATATGCAGAATATGTAGAAAGAAGCACAGCAAAGCTACCAAAATTATGCATATATAACTGAATACGTTGTTAAAACAAATGTAAAATCTATATGTAATATTTCTAATTACGTCTTATATTAAACATATTCTCTACAAATACAGAACTCACTCTCTCTCTCTCTCACACACACACACAGTACACGCATACGAATTCAATATTCTATGAAGAACCTGGCTATCAAAATTGAATATATATATATATTATATATATATATATTATAATATATAGGTACACACACACACACCACTTATAAATATATATATATATATAAGTGTGTGTGTGTGTGTGTATGGACATCGTATCTCTACAACGCCAGGAAAATGTTTTAATTTCGGAGATGGAAAGGTTAATTAAAAACATATAGACACATAGAAATTTATTTAACTATGGCCGTTTGCTTATTTTCATGATTTTATGTCTTATTGATATTTATTTTAATATTATAGATATATTATTACATATTCTTAAGATTATTCAACTCAAAAATTACTTGCAAATATGCATTGTGTAATATACAAATCTCATGCGTATGATAAAGCAATCTAGCTTAATGTTATATATATATTT
The DNA here is from genome assembly GCA_003024785.1 of Selaginella tamariscina. Classification (NCBI taxonomy): domain Eukaryota; kingdom Viridiplantae; phylum Streptophyta; class Lycopodiopsida; order Selaginellales; family Selaginellaceae; genus Selaginella; species Selaginella tamariscina. The sequence goes on from PUQB01000918.1 coordinate 23,474, forward strand.
ATTCAGTTGTTTATTATATCAAATATAAACTTTTAAATCATTCGCATACCTTTTCATGCAGTGTCTAATACAAGTTAATAATGTGAATTTAATATTTAAATTAAATAACATAACCTTTAAATAAACAACTTTATAAAAATGAAATTATATTAAATTATATCATGTGCAAAATATACATTGCATTCTATATACATGCGTTTCTATGCATTTGTATATATGTATTAGTTTCACACGGACATTTTATACACTAAACTAACTCAGACACTTACCAGGTTATGCACAATTTAACACACACGCACACACGCACGCATGCACAGACGTATATACTGCAAATATAATAATATATTTGCATACTAAAGTTCTGTTTAACAATACAATTGTTAGGATAACTAAACTATTGTGTGTGTGAGAGAGAGATAGTTTAGATGTGATTAAAAGTATTATATTTGTTTTAACGTATTCAATTATACATGCATACTTTCGATAGCAAACAAATTATTGTTTTACATGAGTGCTTATGCAGTTTTTCAAGTTTAAACTCACTAAACTATATATTTTAAAATTTTAATATAAGATAGAAAATTAAATATTTTATACAAACGCCTTGCTTAGGTGGCTAGAGCGTTGCGATAATAATAATGCAAAGGACTTTTAAACATTTGGATTTTTAATCTGATGTTTCAAACTTTTGACTGTCATATGGAGTTCCATTATATGTATAATTATGAAACATTTTTATGTATATGATCAACATGTACACACGTATATATGCATGTACGTCGTACGGAGTTCCATTACGTATAATTATGAACATTTTCGATGTATATCATCAACATGTATACACGCATATACGTGCACTTATAATATACTTCCCTTTGTCACAAGTAGCCATTTTTTTGTTTTTTTAAATAAAAAAGAAAAAGAATGAGTTTAACATTTAATAATTTGTTTGCATATCAATATTATGTGTATTGTGTGTTGTGTGTGAGAGAGAGAGAATTTGGACGTATTAATTAAATATAAGATGTATTTTATTTATGTGATATGAGAATTATTAACCTTATTAATAAAACCGTAAAATTTTTCATTTTCCTACCTTTAATGATTGATTACATTAGAATATCTAATATTATAATTCGAACATCAAATTAGAATACACACACACACAGACATACATATGTGTGTGTATGAGAGAGTTAATGTTATTCATATTTATGTATTATATCAAATATATAGTAATGTTCATTTCTTTATTTACATAATTGATGTGATTAGAATTATTAATTTAGATTTTAAATCATACATTTTCATTTTCGTTTATAATACATGTGTGTGTGTATACACACACGTATATAAATTCTAAAAAGATTAAATAAAATTCTATATCCTCAGTAGCTTGAATATAAAGAATAACCTATAATAAAAAAACAACTACGTAAATAGAAACTACGTCAAATTATATTAAATTGTATCATGTGCAAATATACATAATGTCCTTACTATATTTACAGCTATTTTATATTTTTTTAGTTATTAAAGGTACGAAAATGAAAAAAAAAAACTATATGGTTTAATTAATACTGTAAGGTCCACGTGTATAAAATGCAATTTAATATTCGATTAATATATATTATACAGATTAAATTAGGATATCTAGTATATATAATTAGAACATCAAATTAGAATATATATATACACACATACATAGGTGTGTCTGAGAGAGAGTATACATAGTTAATGTTATTTAAATTTATTTATTATACCAAATATATAGTAATGTCCAATTCTATTGGATGTGTTAATTTAAATTTTAAATCATTTGCATACCTTTTTATTTAGTTTATAATCGTACATACATACATTATATATAACAACAATGTGAATTTAAATTAAAATATATCATATATAATGTCTTTACTATATTTACAGAGTTAAATGTAAACTTACATGGTTTAATTAATAAGATTAATTACTCTTACCTAAACAGAATGCATCTTTATATTTGATTAATATGCAGAATATGTAGAAAAAAGCAACAGCAAAGCTATCAAATTTTATGCATGCTTAACTGAATACGTTCAAACAAATGTAAAATTTATTATAATACTTCTAATCACGTCTAAATTATATTAAGCATATTCTCTACAAATACAGAAAACTCTCTCTCACACACGCACACATACAGTACACATATGGATATAAAACTGAATTCAATATTCTATGGAGATGTAGACCATACATAGACAAACTATCGGAATAATAATCCCGTCATATATATATATATATATATATATATATATATATATATATATATGACTAATACCTCTAAAGTATCGTTTTATTTATTTCTTCCATACTGATCGTTGCTATGAACATTCTCGACCAATCAGGATATATATATATATATATATATATATATATATATATATATATTAATGAATGGACCAAACTCAAGTAACTTAAATTTGATTTCAAACCATATCAATAAATTCATTATTGTACATTTTTATTTTTATTATTATTATTATGTTAAAACAAAATTAATAAGTACATTGGTATGCACAAGGGTACGCTGATGTCAGTAGCTTGTATTATAAAGGTATGCAAATGATTTAAAATTTAAATTAATAATTCTAAGCACATCAAATATGTAGATGATGAAGAAATGGACATTAAGTACTATATATTTGATATAATAAATAAATTAGCTAATGCTAATTGCTTTATCATTTATGGAATATTACGCATGACCTGTATATTCTATCACGCACACATAAAGTTTGACAGGTTAAACAAAGCAGTTATATTTACAAATTACATGAATGTGTACATTAAACTTTTTTAATCACAATGATATATTCTTAAGTTCAAATTAGATTCCTTTAATCTTATATGGCAAGGTATACATGTATAAATATATATATATATATCTGTGTATAATACTTATAAATGAAAGAATTATGTTTCAGCTTTATTTATATCTAGTTGGTTAAGCAAAAGGTCATTATAAGTTCTTGCAGGTTCAATCAATTAAATGGTGTTTAATCAAACATTATATAAAAATTTAGTGCTTGATTATATTTTATTAATGTATAATGATCTGGCTAACTAGTTAAGGTCCGAGTTAGTTTAGTGTATAAAACGTTGTCTGTGTGTAACTAATGCACACATGCACATGTATACAAATGCATAGAAACACATATAGAATGCAATTCAATATTTGATTAATATATGGATTAAATCAGAATATATATATATATAATTCGAACAATTAGAATATATACACACACACACATGCATACGTGTGTGTACGAGAGAGTATAGTAATGTATAGTAATAGAAATATACAGTAATGTCCATTTCTTTTTCTATATATTTGATGTGCTTAGAATTATCAATTTAGATTTTAAATCATTTCATCTTTTACAATACGTGTGTATAAATTTTAGAAAAATTAAATAAAATTCTCCATCCTCAGGTTCTGTGTAGTTTAAATGATAAGAATAACTTATAAAAAAACAACTAGGTAAATAGAAAAAACTATGTCAAATTAGAAAATATATATAATGTCTTTGCTAGCTATTTTATAGTTTATTAGTTAAAGGTAGTAAAATGAAAAGTTATATGGTTTAATTAATACTTACCTAAATACATCTTTATATTTAATTAAAATGCAGAATGTAAAGATATTTAATAAAATGCAGAATATGAAGATATTTAATTAAAATGCAGAATACGAAAGAAAGAAGAAACAACAAAGCTACCAAAATTATGCATGTACAACTGAATAGGTTAAAACAAATGTAAAAATTTAATTTTATATAATATTTCTAATCACGTTTAAGCTATATTTTCTGCTTGTTAAAATATTCTCTGCAAATACAGAACTCTCTCTCACCCACACACACGCACAATACACATACAGATATACTCATCGTTGATACGAATATTCCCAACGAATTAGGATATATATATCAAACTCAAATAACTTAAATTTGATTCCAACCCATATCAATAAATACATTATTGTACAATTTTTAATTATTAAAAAATTAATAAGCTAAAATATGGTATGCACCAAGGTATGCTGATACAAATTATATGGCCGTATGTGTGTGTTTATGTTAATATTGGCCTATACAGGTTTCGAACCTGTGACCTTTGCGTTATTAGCACAACGCTCTAACCAGCTGAAGCTAATAGGCCTTTATTAAATAATTAAATTAAAATACTTAGTAATTTAATTAGTTTAATAAAATAATTTGTTTGCTATCAAACTTATGCATGCATAATTAAAACACGTTAAAACAAATATAATACTTCTAATCACGTCTAAACTATCTCTCTCTTTCACACACACAATAATTTGCTTGCATCGTAATCATTGTATTGTTAAGACAGAACTTTAGTATTCAAATCTTTACACGTGTGTACATGCGTGTGTGTGTGAATTAGTAGTGCATAACCTGGTTAACTAGTTAAGTGTCTAGTGTATAAAACGTTGTCTGTGTGTAACTAATACACACGTACATATATACAAATACATAGAAACGTATGTATATAGAATGCAATTCAATATTTGATTATTAAGTACACACACACACATACATACGTGTATGTCTGAGAGAGAATACACATAGTTAATATTATTTATATTTATTTATTATGTCAAATATATAGTAATGTCCATTTCTTTATCTGCATATTAAATTATTTGCATACCTTTTCATTTAGTTTCTACATGTATACATAAGTACACACACACACATATATGCATTTGTACATATGTACGTGTGCATAGTCAATTGAGTTACTTAACTAGTTAGCCAGGTTATGCACTACTAATTAATATACACTGTACAATGATTATGATGCAAACAAATTAGATAAAATTCAAAAGTCACTTAGTATAACAGATTAATACAAAGTTTTCTTTTGATTGATTAAGCTATATATATTGATCTATTTTCTGAAAATATTAATTGACAAATGGATGGTACTTCTTTGTTCTCTATTTTCTTTCTTTATATAGTAGAAAAATAATAATAAAAAAACATGTCAAAATTGAACTTAAATTAATCCTTTTGTTTATAAGAACAGTAAATATAAAGATAGTAAATAAAGATCTCTATATTACTTTAAATTTCAAGGTGTACATCTATATATCACAACACACATCTAATAAAGCCCATCTAAAAGCTTAAACTAGATTATGTGCTAACTCCAACTTTAATTACGGTCATATTATATTAAACATAAAATTATTAAATTTTAGATTTTAAATACATATATAATTAAAATCAAATAAATATTACAGATTTCTTTCTAAGCATAATCAAATAATCAATTGTTTTTATATATGCCCATTTGTATGTGTTCTTTTTCCCTGTGTATGTGTATATATACTATTACATGTGGCACATTTTGCAAATGTCGTTTTGAAGTGACTTTGAAGATTTAGAATATTATTATGCAGTATATATATATATATATATATATATATATATATTATATTATTTGTGTGTGTGTGTGTGTGCGTGCGTTATATATATCTGTATAAGATGTGTTTAATTATGCTTACTTAATTATGTAATATCTAAATTTATATATATATATATATATATATATATATCCTCCTTATCTGGAGTTTAACTATAAATTATAACCTATAAAAAACAACTATATAATATAAACTATATTAAATCAAAATATATATATGTCTTACAGTATTTTACATAGTTTGTTAAAGTTATGAAAACCAAAAGTTATCACATCACATACCTAAATAAATACATCTTATATTTAGTTAATATGCAGCATATCAAAGCTATAAAAATTATGCATGTACATTTGAATACGTTAAATCAAATATAATACTTCTAATCACGTCTAAATTCTCTCTCTCACACACACACACGACACGCACACACACAATACACATAATTCTGATATGCAAACAAATTCTGGTATGCAAACAAAAGTATAATAGTTTGATTAAATATCGCTATCGGAATGTGTTTATAAAAGTATAAGAGTTTAACATCTTGGAAACCTCTAACCAACTGAGCTAATAGGCCTTTTTATAAATATTTTTAATTTTCTACTTTATATTAAATATTAAAAGTACATAGTTTAGTTAGTTTAAACTTCTAAACTGTATGTGTGCGTGTGTCTGTGTTTTAAATTAGTAGTGCATAACCTGGTTAACTAATTAAGTGTCTGAGTTAGTTTAGTGTATAAAACGTTGTCTGTGTGTAATACACACGTACAATGCATAGAAACTATGTCTATAGAATGCAATTCAATATTTGGTTAATATATGGATTAAATTAGTATATACAACTTGAACATCAAATTAGAATATATACACACGCACATACATACGTGTGTATGAGAGAGAATAGTTAATGTTATCTATATTTATTTATTATATCAAATATATATATGTCCATTTCTTTATCTACATATTTGATGTGCTTAGAATTATTAATTTTGATTTTAAATCATTTTCATATCTTTTCATTTTAGTTTGTGTGTGTGTATATATGTGTGTATAGATAAATTCTTAGAAATATTAAATAGATTTGACATCCTCTGTTCTGTGTAGTTTAAATATAAAGAATAACCTATAAATGACAACTACGTAAAGTAGAAACTATGTCAAATTTTATTAAATTATATCATTGTGCAAATATATATAACGTCTTTACCATATTTACAGCTTTTTATATAGTGTTAAAGTTAAAGATAGGAAAATGAAAAATTATATGGTTTAATTAATACATATCTAAATAAAATGCATCTTCATATTTAATTGATATGCAGAATATGTATTAAGCACAGCAAAGCTACCAAAATTATGCATGTATAACTGAATACGTTAAAACAAATGTAGAATCTATATGTAATATTTCTAATCACGTCTTACATTAACATATTCTCTACAAATACAGAACTCTCTCTCTCTCACACACACATATACAGTACGCATACGAATTCAATATTCTATGAAGATGCATAGATAAGCACCATATCTAAAATAAAACTGAATGTAAAACTAATATGTGAAATGAACATTCTTAATGAATCAGGGTATATATATATATATCAATGAATGGACCAAGCTCAAGTAATTAAATTTGTCAGAAAATGCATTACTGTATATTTTTATTTTAATTAGTATTATGTTAAAAGATTAATAAGTTTAATTGAGGTCTGCAGAAAGGTATGCTAATTTTAATTCAGAAAGAAAATTAATATAATTAAAATAAAAGAAGTAATAATTAAAACACATTTATACTAATATAATTGTTTTATGTAATGCAAACCTTTAGTATTCTTTTAGAAGTTCTTATATAACAAGTTATCTAGTAATGCATAAGCTAGTTAATTCGACTAGGTGTATAAAATGCTGTGTAAATAACTAATTACGTTACGTTCACCAATTTGTCAATTTACATTTAAAAAATATATATATATCATATATATATAGCCTAATACAATCAAAACAAAAATTTGTATTAATCTGTTATATTAAGTGACTCTTAAATTTTATCTAATTTGTTTGCATCATACTCATTGTATACAGTGTATATTCGATTATATATATACATTTTTGTGTATTGATATATGTCTACATAGTTAGATATTTACACAGCATTTTATACATTAACTAACTCAGCCACTAGTCAATTGAGTTACTGAACTAATTAACTAGGTTATGAATTACTAGATAACTTGATATATAAAAAAGTTCTAAAAAATATACACATGTTCACGTACTAAAGGTTTGCCTTACATATAACACTTATATTTAATTAAACTGCTTACTTATGATTTTTAATTTAATTATTTAATATTTAAATTTATAAGAATAAACAGATATACCTTCGCAGGAGACCTATAAAAGAAACTATGTGAAACTATATAAAATTAAAATATATGTTTTTACCAACATCACATACCTAAATAAAATACATCTTATATTTAGTTAATATTCAGCATATGTAGAACAGCAAATCTATCAAAATTATGCATGTATAATTGAATACGTTAAAACAAATATAATACTTCTAATCAGTCTAAAGTCTCTCTCTCTCTCACACACACACAATAATGTGTTTGCATCAAATCATTGTATCGTGTGTGTGGTGCTAACAAGTTAAGTGTCCGAGTTAGTTTAGTGTATAAAACGTTGTCTGTGTGTAACTAATGCACACAAGCACATATATACAAATGCATAGAAACACATGCATATAGAATGCAATTCAATATTTGATTAATATATGGATTAAATTAGAATATCTAATATATATAATTTGAACAATCAAAATATATATACACACACATGCATACGTGTGTGTGCGAGAGAGTACTAGAAATAATGTCCATTTCTTTGTCTACATATTTGATGTGCTTAGAATATCAATTTAGATTTTAAATCATTTCCATCTTTTATAATACACATGTGTGTGTATATATATATATATATATATATATATATATAATATATGTACGTATATACATTTTTAGAAAAAATAAATAAAATTCTACATCCTCAGGTTCTGTGTAGTTTAAATGATAAAATTAACTTATAAAAAAACAACTAGGTAAATAGAAACTATGTCAAATTATATTATATTATATCATGTACAAATATATATAATGTCTTTGCTATATTTCCAGCTATTTTATAGTTTTCTAGTTAAAGGTAGTAAAGTGAAAAGTTATATGGTTTAATTAATATTTACCTAAATGCATATATAGTTTTAATTAAAATGAGAAAGAAGAAACAGCAAATCTACCAAAATTACACATGTACAACTGAATACGTTAAAACGAAGGAAAATTACATTTATACTTATGAAATTTATTATATTTACATATATATCCCTAGAAGTTTTATATTTACATATATATTTCAATTTAAAACTTCATAAATTTCAAAATTTAAAATTAAAAAACATTTTAAAAAATTAATAAAAATTTATAATTAATTTGTATTTTATTATATTTAGGTTCAAAATACAACTTATTAAACATATATATCACAATAATATAATTATTTAAAAAATATTTTATTTTTTACTATGACAATTTTTTAACATTTAACATTTAATAAACTTCAATTCATTTACAATATATTATGAATTAAAAATATATTTTTAATTAATATTATTATTTTAAAAGTCAAAATATTACGATTGAAGTTTTTAAAAGGTATATATGTAAATTTAAAATTTTAAAGAGGTATATACGTAAATATAAAATATGATAAATTTTAAGGTATAAATGTAGATTTCCCTTAAAACAAATGTAATTTCTAATCACGTTTAAATTATATTTTCCGCTTGCTAAACATATCTCGTCCACACACACGCACAATACACATATAGATATAAAACCGAATTCATTATCCCAGAGAGCTATCAAATTAATAATGCCACGAATATATATATATATATATATATAATAAAACTAAATGTGAAACTAATACCTCTGACAAGCATCTTTTTATTTAGGATATTGATATTATTCAGGATATATATATCAGTGCAGGGACCAAGCTCAAGTAACTTAAATTTGATTCCAAAACATAGCTAAAATATGGGTCTGCACCAAGGTATGCTGAAAATTAACATATTCACATTACTAGCTTGTATTATAAACTAAATGAATAACTTGTATTATAAACTATATGAAAGGTATGCAGATGATTTAAAAATTCAAATTAATAATTCTAAGCACATCAAATATGTGGATGATGAAGTAATGGACATTAAGTACTGTATATTTGATATAATAAATATAAATAACATTAAGCTAATGCTATATTGCTTTATCCTTTATGGAATTTACGCATGATACTTATATTCTATCTCACACACAATATACATATGTACGCACACATAAAGTTGCATTTGACAGGTTGAACATAGTTATATTTACATATTTCATGCAACTATATGTGTATATAAACTTTTTAATTAAAAAATTAGTATATTCGTAAGTTTAAATTAGATTCCTTTAATCTTCATGAGGTAAATATATAAAGAATATGTATACATAATTAAAAGGATTATGTTTTAACCTTCATTTATATCTAGCCATGGTTATGCAAAAAGTAGTTATAATTTATTGCAGGGTTCGATCAATTAAATGGTGTTTAATCAAACATTATAAAATTTAGTGTATGATTATGTATTTTATTAATATATAATTATGTTTTAGTTATCTAATGTATGTGAAAATGGTACAATACATATGCTTTTAAATACTATACCTTATAAATAAGAAGGTAAAAATACTATACATTATAAGATAGAAATAATTATATAATAGATGATACGATGTTTCCCTCTCTCCCTCTCCTTTCTCTTTACAAATATTAACGAAAGTACCAACAAAGTATATGCATTACATATAAAATATACATAATTGAATATAAGTTCACGTGTATGTGTGTACTTGTTGATCATATACATAAAAATGTTGATACTATACATATTTAAAGAAAACAAAAAAAAAAAACGGGAAACTATATATAATTAATATTAATATTTAGCCTATACAAGTTTCGAACCTGTGACCTTTGCGTTATTAGCACAACGCTCTAACCAGCTGAGCTAATAGGCCTTTATATAAGTAATTAAATTATAGAAAATTAATTAGCTTTTATTAAAAATAATTTGTTTGCTATCAAACTTATGCATGTATAATTAAACACGTTTAAAACAAATATAATACTTCTAATCACGTTTATATTTACACGTGTGTGCGTGCGTGTGTGCGTGCCAAATTAGTAATGCATAACCTAGTGTATAACACGTTGTCTGTGTGTAACTAATACACACGTACATATATACAATACATAGAAACGTATGTATATAGAATGCAATTCAATATTTGATTAATATATGGCTTAAGTTAGAATATCTAATATATATAATTCGAACATCAAATTAGAATACACACACACACATACATACGTGTATGTCTGAGAGAGAATATACATAGTTAATGTTATTTATATTTATTTATTATCATATGTACGTGTGCATAGTTAATTGAGTTACTTAACTACTTAGCCAGGTTATGCACTACTAATTAATATATCTAATCACGTGTAAATTCTCTCTCTCTCTCTCTCACGCACGCACACACACACACACACACACTATACTGCATAATATATTCTAAATCTTCTCTCTCTCTCTCACGCACGCACGCACACACACAACTATATATTATACTGCATAATAATATTCTAAATCTTCAAAGTCACTTCAAAACGACATTTTGCAAAATATATAAATACAAATGGGCATATATAAAAACAATTGATTATTCGATTTTAATTATATATGTAATTAAAATCTAAAATTTAATATTCTTATGTTTATAATATGACCGTAATTAATGTTGGAGTTAGCACATAATCTTTTATAATCATGTAGTTTAAGCTTTTAGAAGGCACCTTGAAATTTAAAGTAATATAGGATTTGTATTTACTATCTTTATATTTACTGTTCTTGAAAACAAAATGATTAATTTAAGTTCAATTTTTGACATGTACTATTTAAATATTTAATTTATTTTTTAAGAAATAGAAATATATAGAAGGAAAAAAAAAAAAATAAAGAAGGATGGGTAAACACCATCCTTTGTCAATTTATATTTTCAGAAAATATATTTATTAATATATATAGCTTAATACAATCAAAAGAAAAATTTATATTAATCTGCTGTACTAAGTGACTTATCTAATTTGTTTGCATCATAATCATTGTGTACAGTGAGTATTATATTTGTTTTAACGTAATATATTCTGCAATTAACTAAATATAAGACGGATTTTAATATTAATAAAAAATTCATTTTCCTACCTTTAACCATAAGAATATATAATAGCTGTAAATACGGTAAAGACATTATATATATTTTGCACATGATATAATTTAATATGTTTAATTTGGATAGAATTTAAATGTTAAATTCACATTACTAACTTGTATTATGAACTAAATGAAAATGTATGAAATTAATAATTCTGAGCACATCAAATATGTAGATGAAGAAATGGACATTAAGTACTTATATTTGATATAATAAATAAATATAAATAACATTAAGCTAATGCTAGATTGATTTATCATATGCATGAGACTTGTATATTTTGGTCTCACACACAATATACATATATACGTATTTACATATTTCATTCAACTATATGTCCATGAATGTGTATATTAAAGTTTTTTTTAATCACCATCATAAAATAGTATTTTTAGTTCAAATTAGATTTTAATCATCTGTGCATAATATCTAAAATGAGTTTACCTTGATTTATATCTAGTCATGCTTATGCAACGGTCGTTATAATTTATTTCACTTCCAAAATATAAAGTGGGAGTTCGATCAATTAAACGGTGTTTAATCAAACATTATAAAAATTTAGTGCATGATTATATATTTTATTAATATATAATTATGTTGTAATTTAATACTACCTTAAACTATTCGCCGATCAAGGAGAATAATTAACTTTTGCGTGATTAGCACAACACTCTAACCAACTGAGCTAATAATCCTTTTTATAAGGAACTTAAAACTTTCTACTTTATATTAATATAAAAATAAATAAATTTAGTGTAAACTTCTAAACTGTATGTGTGTGTCTGTATTTTAAATTAGTAGTGCATAACCTGGTTAACTAATTATGTGTCTTAGTGTATAAAACGTTGTCTGTGTGTAACTAATACACACGCACAATGCATAGAAACGTATGTCTATAGAATGCAATTCAATATTTGGTTAATATATGGATTAAATTAGTATATACAACTCGAACATCAAATTAGAATATATATACACACGCACATACATACATGTATGAGAGAGAATAGTTAATGTTATTTATATTTATTTATTATATCAAATATATAGTATGTCCATTTCATTATCTACATATTTGTGTGCTTAGAATTATTAATTTTGATTTTAAATCATTTCCATATCTTTTCATTTTAGTTTGTGTGTGTGTGTATGTGTGTTTAATATTTCTAAGAATTTATTTATACAGACTTCGATATCGTCTGGTTCTGTGTAGTTCAAATATAAAGAATAACATATAAATTACAACTACGTAACGTAGAAACTATGTCAAATTTTATTAAATTATATCATGTGCAATGTCTTTACTATATTACAGCTTTTATTTAATGTTTTAGTTAAAAATAGGAAAATGAAAAATTATATGGTTTAGTTAATACATATCTAAATAAAATGCATCTTATGATATGATATACAGAATATGTAGAAAGAAGCACAGCAAAGCTACCAAAATTATGCTTAAACTGAATACTAATCACGTCTTATATTAAACATATTCTCTACAAATACAGAACTCTCTCTCTCACACACAGACACACACATATACAGTACGCATACGAATTCAATATTCTATAAGCACCAACCTGGCTATCAAAACTGAATATAGATATAACTAAAATAAAACTGAATGTAAATTAATAAGTGAAATAAAATTAAATTAAATGTAAAAGTAATATGTGAAACTAATACTTAATAAGTATTTTTTATTTATATCGTTGTTACCAACATTCTCAATGAATCGGATGTATATATATATATATATCAATGAATGGACCAAGCTCAAGTAACTTAAATTTGATTGCAAACCATATGAACAAACGCATTACTGTACATTTTTTTTGATTATTATTATGTTAAAAACATTAATTTAATTGAGGTCAGCACAAAGGTATGTTGATTTAAAGAAAATTAATATAATTAAAATAAAAGTATAAGTAAACATAATTAAAACACATTTTATACTAATATAAGTCATATGTAAGGCAAACCTTTAGTATTCTTTTAGAAGTTCTTATATAACAAGTTATCTAGTAATGCATAACCTAGTTAATTAATTAGTTCAGGAACTCAATCGACTAGTGGTGAGTTAGTTGGTGTATAAAATGCTTTGTAAATAACTAATTACGTACAAATAACTAATTACGTACATAATTACACAAATGTATGTATATAAAATGCAATTCATTCACACACACCACACACACACACACACACACATATATATATAGACACAGACACACACATAAGTCGTCGGATCTTTATGCTAGGAATATGTTTTAAAATTCGGAGATGGAAAGGTTAATTAAAAACATGTGGATACATAAAGATTTTAATATTTAATTAACTGTTTGTCAATATGATATATAATGGCCATTTGCGTATTTTCAGGATTTTATGTTCTTATTGATATTTATTTTAATATTATAGATATATTATTACATATTCTTAAGAATTTAGCATTAGCTTAATGTTATTTATATTTATTTAGTGTATATATATGTGTGTGTGTGTGTACAGAAAAAGAACACATATACAAATGGGCATATATAAATACGTTTGATTATTTTATTATGCTTAGATATAAATCTGTAGTATTTATTTGATTTAAAATTGAATAAACTTATGTTTATTATAATTATATATGACCATAGAAATTAAATACATATAAGAAGTTACATAATCTTTTATACTTTATTATGTGTGGTGTGTGTGTGCGCACGAGTGATACACATACATACACCTTGTTAGAAACAAATCTGATGTGAAATTTAAAGTAATACAAATATGTTTTGCATTTCTTTATCTTTATATTTAATGTAATTAATTTAAGTTATTAATTAAATATTCAATTTATGTCTTAAAATCTTTATAAAAAAACAAAACGAAAGAACGATGCGTCCACGAATTTGTCAATTTAAATTAAAAAAATATATATTTATCAATATATATATCCTAATACAATCAAAACAAAAATTTGTATTGTTATATTAAGGGACTTCTAAATTTTATCTAATTTGTTTGCATCATAGTCATTGTATACAGGGTATATTAATTAATACTGCATAACCTAGTTAACTAGAGTGGCGACTTTAGTGTATGAAAGTAACTAATACACACGTACATATGTACAAATGTTAAAAATCGTGAAATTCTATTGATACATAGATTAAATTAGACTATCTAATATATATAATTAGAATAAATCTATATATAATTATATATATATATATATATAGACACACACACATAGATTGTTTCATACAAATATACATCACACACGTATCGATAACCACAACATAATTATACATTAATAAACTACATAATCATGCACTAAATTTTTAACACTAAATTGTGCTTACATAAATGGTGTTTAATCAAACATTATAAAACTTTAGTGCATGATTATGTTTTCATTAATATAATTATGCTGTATTTACCTAATGTATGTGAAAAGGATACAATACATAGGCTTTTAAATACTATACCTCATAACAAGAAATAAAAATAATCTTATACGATAGATGATATTTATAAGCTATTATAGCCTTTACCTTTGTGGTGTGAGAGACAGAATATACAAGTGTGATGCGTAATATTCCATATTGATAATTAGCTTAATGTGATTTGTATTTATTTTTATATTAAATATATAGTACTCAATGTCCATTTCTTCGTCTCCATTTTTTATGTGCTCAGAATTATTACTTTAAATTTTAAATCATTTACATATTTTTTTCACGTAGTTTATAATACAAGTTAATAATGTGAATTAATTATTTAAATTTCTAAAAAAATAATTAAACCTGTACATCCTGAGGAGTTTAAACATATAAATAGAAACTATGTGAAATTAATATATATAGTCTTTACATTTCATAACTAAATAAAATGCATCCTTATGTGTAATTAATATGCAACTAAATTGTTTTTAATCACCGCCATTAAGAAAATAGTATATTCTCAAGTTAAAATAGATTCCTTCTCCTTTACCATACAGAAAAATTTATGTTTTAGCTTAAGTAAGATAGTCAAGGTTATGCAAAAGGTCGTTATAGGATCCGATCAATTAAATGGTGTTTTAATCAAACAATTTCAAAATTTAGTGCATTGATTATGTGTTTTATTAATATATAATTATGCTGTAATTATCTAATGTATGTGCATAAATACTATACCTTATAACAAGGAAATACATTTAATTATATACATGATATTTATAAGCTATGCTATGTATCCCTCCCTCTCTCTCAACATATACTATATGATTTTGTATATTTAAGCGAAGTATATGCATTATATAAATTATACCTGAAAGAGAAGTGAAATAAACAGCAGTGTATATGATTAATTATATGCTTCATTGTATGCAATATAGTGTCTTTTAAACGATTATATCTAAATATATAAATAAAAGATGTAATTACATGTCGAATATTAATACTTTTATAAGTTTAATTTTGTATAAGTGCGTCTCCACCAGTACTCCTTAAAGAATATATACATTTATATATTAATAATCGGCATGTAATTTACACCTCTATATATACACACGTACATATTTGCAAGTAAGCTTTTAAAATAAGCTTTTAATATAATGTAATAATAAGCTTATAATAATAAGCGATATTAATAAGTTATGTAATAATAATATATCTATAATATTGTGATGTGTTTATAAAGTTTGATTAAATATCGCAATGTGTTTATAAAAATGCAAAAGTAACCTTTACATTTTGGCTTATGCAGGTTTCGAACCTACGACCTTTGCGTTATTAGCACAACGCTCTAACCAGCTGAGCTAATAAGCCTTATTTATAATTTTTTTAATTTTATTTTTTACCTTATATTAAATATTATAAAATACATAGTTTAGCTAGTTTAAATTTCTAAACTGTGTGTGTGTGTTTTAAATTAGTAGTGCATAACCTGGTTAACTAGTTAAGTGTTTGAGTTAGTTTAGTGTATAAAACGTTGTCTGTCTGTAACTAATACACACGTACATATATACATTGTCAATGCATAGAAACATATGTCTATAGAATGCAATTCAGTATTTGGTTACTATATGGATTAAATTAGTATATACAACTTGAACATCAAATTAGAATATATACACACCCACATACATACGTGTGTATGAGAGAGAATAGTTAATGTTATTTATATTTATTTATTATATCAAATATATAGTATTTGTTTATCTACATATTTGATGTGTTTAGAATTATTATTTTGATTTTAAATCATTTCCATATCTTTTCATTTAATTTGTGTGTGTGTGTATGTGTGTGTATAGATAAATTCTTAAAAATATTAAATAGACTTCGACATCCTCTGTTCCGTGTGTAGTTTAAATATAAAGAATAACCTATAAATTACAACTACGTAAAGTAGAAACTATGTCAAATTTTATAAAATTATATCATGTGCAAATATATATAATGTCTTTACTGTATTTACAGCTATTTTATATGGTGTTTTAGTTAAAGATAGGAAAATGAAAAGTAATATAATTAAAGCATATTTAAATAAAATGCATCTTCATATTTAAATGATATGCAGAATATGTAGAAAGAAGCACAGCAAAGCTACCAAAATTATGCATATATAACTGAATACGTTAAAACAATGTTTAAAATCTATATGTAATATTTCTAATTACGTCTTATATTAAACATATTCTCTACAAATACAGAACTCACTCTCTCTCTCTCTCTCACACACACACAGTACACGCATACGAATTCAATATTCTATGAAGAACCTGGCTATCAAAATTGAATATATATATATATATATATAATATATATATATATATATAGGTACACACACACACACCCACTTATAAATATATATATATATAAGTGTGTGTGTGTGTGTGTATGGACATCGTATCTCTACAACGCCAGGAAAATGTTTTAATTTCGGAGATGGAAAGGTTAATTAAAAACATATAGAACATAGAAAATTTTAATATTTAACTATGGCCGTTTGCTTATTTTCATGATTTTATGTTCTTATTGATATTTATTTTAATATTATAGATATATTATTACATATTCTTAAGATTATTCAACTCAAAAATTACTTGCAAATATGCATTGTGTAATATACAAATCTCATGCGTATGATAAAGCAATCTAGCTTAATGTTATATATTATATATTTATTCAGTTGTTTATTATATCAAATATATAACTTTTAAATCATTCGCATACCTTTTCATGCAGTGTCTAATACAAGTTAATAATGTGAATTTAATATTTAAATTCTATAAAAATTAAATAACATAACCTTTAAATAAACAACTTTATAAAAATGAAATTATATTAAATTATATCATGTGCAAAATATACATTGCATTCTATATACATGCGTTTCTATGCATTTGTATATATGTATTAGTTTCACACGGACATTTTATACACTAAACTAACTCAGACACTTACCAGGTTATGCACAATTTAACACACACGCACACACGCACGCATGCACAGACGTATATACTGCAAATATAATAATATATTTGCATACTAAAGTTCTGTTTTAACAATACAATTGTTAGGATAACTAAACTATTGTGTGTGTGAGAGAGAGATAGTTTAGATGTGATTAAAAGTATTATATTTGTTTTAACGTATTCAATTATACATGCATACTTTCGATAGCAAACAAATTATTGTTTGTTTGCCCACATGAGTGCTTATGCAGTTTTTCAAGTTTAAACTCACTAAACTATATTTTTAAAATTTTAATATAAGATAGAAAATTAAATATTTTATACAAACGCCTTGCTTAGGTGGCTAGAGCGTTGCGATAATAATAATGCAAAGACTTTTAAACATTTGGATTTTTAATCTGATGTTTCAAACTTTTGACTGTCATATGGAGTTCCATTATATGTATAATTATGAAACATTTTTTATGTATATGATCAACATGTACACACGTATATATGCATGTACGTCGTACGGAGTTCCATTACGTATAATTATGAACATTTTCGATGTATATCATCAACATGTATACACGCATATACGTGCACTTATAATATACTTCCCTTTGTCACAAGTAGCCATTTTTTTGTTTTTTTTAAAAAAAAAAAAAGAATGAGTTTAACATTTAATAATTTGTTTGCATATCAATATTATGTGTATTGTGTGTGTGTGTGAGAGAGAGAGAATTTGGACGTATTAATTAAATATAAGATGTATTTTATTTATGTGATATGAGAATTATTAACCTTATTAATAAAACCGTAAAATTTTTCATTTTCCTACCTTTAATGATTGATTACATTAGAATATCTAATATATATAATTCGAACATCAAATTAGAATACACACACACACAGACATACATATGTGTGTGTATGAGAGAGTTAATGTTATTCATATTTATGTATTATATCAAAATATAGTAATGTTCATTTCTTTATTTACATAATTGATGTGATTAGAATTATTAATTTAGATTTTAAAATCATTTTTCATTTTCGTTTATAATACATGTGTGTGTATTACACACACGTATATAAATTTCTAAAAAGATTAAATAAAATTCTATATCCTCGGTAGCTTGAATATAAAGAATAACCTATAATAAAAAAAACAACTACGTAAATAGAAACTACGTCAAATTATATTAAATTGTATCATGTGCAAATATACATAATGTCCTTACTATATTTACAGCTATTTTATATTTTTTTAGTTATTAAAGGTACGAAAATGAAAAAAAAAAACTATATGGTTTAATTAATACTGTAAGGTCCACGTGTATAAAATGCAATTTAATATTCGATTAATATATATTATACAGATTAAATTAGGATATCTAAGTATATATAATTAGAACATCAAATTAGAAATATATATACACACACATACATAGGTGTGTCTGAGAGAGTATACATAGTTAATGTTATTTAAATTTATTTATTACCAAATATATAGTAATGTCCAATTCTATTGGATGTGTTAATTTAAATTTTAAATCATTTGCATACCTTTTTATTTAGTTTATAATCGTACATACATACATTATATATAACAACAATGTGAATTTAAATTAAAAATATATCAGATATATAATGTCTTTACTATATTTACAGAGTTAAATGTAAACTTACATGGTTTAATTAATAAGATTAATTACTCTTACCTAAGAACATGCATCTTTATATTTGATTAATATGCAGAATATGTAGAAAAAAGCAACAGCAAAGCTATCAAATTTTATGCATGATTAACTGAATACGTTCAAACAAATGTAAATTTATTATAATACTTCTAATCACGTCTAATATTATATTAAGCATATTCTCTACAAATACAGAAAACCTCTCTCTCACACACGCACAATACAGTACACATATGGATATAAAACTGAATTCAATATTCTATGGAGATGTGACCACCATAGACAAACTATCGGATAATAATCCGTCAATATATATTATATTATATATTAAAATGACTAATACCTTAAAGTATCGTTTTATTTATTTCTTCCATACTGATCGTTGCTATGAACATTCTCGACCAATCAGGATATATATATATATATATATATATATATATAATATATATATATTAATGAATGGACCAAACTCAAGTAACTTAAATTTGATTTCAAACCATATCAATAAATTCATTATTGTACATTTTTATTTTTTATTATTATTATGTTAAAACAAAATTAATAAGTACATTGGTATGCACAAGGGTACGCTGATGGTCAGTAGCTTGTATTATAAAGGTATGCAAATGATTTAAAATTTAAATTAATAATTCTAAGCACATCAAATATGTAGATGATGAAGAAATGGACATTAAGTACTATATATTTGATATAATAAATCAATATTAAGCTAATGCTATTATCATTTATGGAATATTACGCATGAGACCTGTATATTCTATCACGCACACATAAAGTTTGACAGGTTAAACAAAGCAGTTATATTTACAAATTACATGAATGTGTACATTAAACTTTTTTAATCACAATGATATATTCTTAAGTTCAAATTAGATTCCTTTAATCTTTATGGCAAGGTATACATGTATAAATATATATACATCTGTGTATAATACTTATAAATGAAAGAATTATGTTTCAGCTTTATTTATATCTAGTCTTGGTTAAGCAAAAGGTCATTATAAGTTCTTGCAGGTTCAATCAATTAAATGGTGTTTAATCAAACATTATATAAAAATTTAGTGCTTGATTATATTTTATTAATGTATAATGATGCTGTACTATCTAATGTATGTGCAAAGGATACACATAGGCTTTTAAATACTTTACCTCATAACATAAGGAAATACAAATAACCATATAATAGATGGATGATATAAGCTATGCTATATAACGATGTTACCTCCCTCTCTCTCTGAACATATACTAGCAATATATATAATTGTTTATATTTAAGGACCAAAGAAGTATATTTAAGTATCACATATAAAATTATACATATAAAGAGAGAAAGAGAAGTGAAATAAACAGCACTGTATATGATTAATTATATGCTTCATTGTATTCAATACAGAGGCTTTTAAATAATTATATAAGCAAGTCAGGTAAAGTTAAATATATAAATAAAGAGGAGTAATTTACATGTCAATTATTAATACTTACTTTATAAATTTAATTTTCTACAAGTAAACTTCCACCAGTTTACCTTAAAATATAAATAAATTTATAATATATTTTAATCTGCATATTAATCAAATACTAAAGTGCATTTATAAACATACATTTTTGTGTATGTACATAGCTAGATATTTATACAGCATTTTATACACCAACTAACTCACCCACTAGTCAATTGAGTTACTGAACTAATTAATTAACTAGGTTATGAATTACTAATAACTTGGTATATAAGAAAAGTTCTAAAAAATATACACATGCTCACGTACTAAAGGTTTGCCTTACATATAACACTTATATTTGATTAAACTGCGTTTCATTTATGCTTACTTATGATTTTTAATTTAATTATTTAATATCTAAATTTCTAAAAACAAATAATATACCTTCGCATCCTCCTTATCTGGAGACCTATCAAAATAAAACTATATAAACAGTTTCTATATTAAATTAATATATATATATCTTTTTTACCAAATAACATCACATCATATACCTAATATGCAGCATATGTAGAACAGCAAAGCTATCAAAATTATGCATGTATAATTAATACGTTAAAACAAATATAATACTTCTAATCACGTCTAAACTATCTCTCTCTCTCGCTCACACACACAATAATGTGTTTGCATCAAATCATTGTATCGCGCGTGTGTGTGTGTTAAATTATTAGTGCATAACCTGGCTAACTAGTTAAGTGTCCGAGTTAGTTTAGTGTATAAAACGTTGTCTGTGTGTAACTAATGCACACATGCACATGTATACAAATGCATAGAAACACATGCATATAGAATGCAATATATGGATTAAATTAGATATATAATATATATAATTCGAACAATTAGAATATATACACACACACATGCATACGTGTGTGTACGAGAGAGTATAGTAATGTGTAGTAATAGAAATATACAGTAATGTCCATTTCTTTTTCTATATATTTGATGTATCAATTTAGATTTGAAATCATTTCCATCTTTTATAATACGTGTGTATAAATTTTTAGAAAAATTAAGTAAAATTCTCCATCCTCAGGTTCTGTGTAGTTTAAATGATAAGAATAACTTATAAAAAAAACAACTAGGTAAATAGAAAAAACTATGTCAAATTATATTATATTATATCATGTGCAAAATATATATAATGTCTTTGCTAGCTATTTTATAGTTTATTAGTTAAAGGTAGTAAAATGAAAAGTTATATGGTTTTACATCTATATATTTAATGAAAATGCAGAATATAAAGATATTTAATAAAATGCAGAATATGAAGATATTTAATTAAAATGCAGAATATGAAGAAAGAAGAAACAACAAAGCTACCAAAATTATGCATGTACAACTGAAACGTTAAAACAAATGTAAAATTTTTAATTTTTATATAATATTTCTAATCACGTTTAAATTATATTTTCTGCTTGTTACATATTCTCTGCAAACACAGAACTCTCTCACACACACACACGCACATACACATACAGATATTACTCATCGTTGATACGAATATTCCCAACGAATTAGGATATATATATCAAACTCAAATAACTTAAATTTGATTCCAACCCGTATCAATAAGTACATTATTGTACAAATTTTTTAATTATTATTATGTTAAAACAAAATTAATAAGCTAAAATATGGGTCTGCACCAAGGCAGAAAGAAAATTAATATATGCTTGTATTATAAACTAAATGAATAACTTGTATTATAAACTAAATAAAAGGTATGCAGATGTTTTAAAATTTCAAATTAATAATTCTAAGCACATCAAATATGTGGATGATGAAGAAATGGACATTAAGTACTATATATTTGATATAATAAATTTAGTATATGATTATGTATTTTATTAATATATAATTATGTTTTAATTATCTAATGTATGTGAAAATGATACAATACATATGCTTTTAAATACTATACCTTATAAAAAAAAGGTAAATATAATTATCTAATGTATGTGAAAATGATACAATACATATGCTTTTAAATACTATACCTTATAAAATAAGAAGGTAAAATACTATACATTATAAAATACAAATAATTATATAATATGATACGATGTTTCCCTCTCCCCTCTCTTTCTCAGCATATACTACAAATATATAATTGTTTGTGCGTACTTGTTAATCATATACATAAAAAGTTGATACTATACAATGAAGTGCACGTATGTGTGTATTTATAATATTTGGCCTATATAGGTTTCGAACCTATGACCACATTATAAAATACAAATAATTATATAATAGATGATACGATGTTTCCCTCTCTCCTCTCTTTCTCAGCATATACTACAAATAATAATTGTTTGTGCGTACTTGTTAATCATATACATAAAAAATGTTGATACTATACAATGAAGTGCACGTATGTGTGTATTTATATTAATATTTGGCCTATATAGGTTGCCTATATAGGTTTCGAACCTATGACCTTTGCGTTATTAGCACAACGGTCTAACCAGCTGAGCTAATAGGCCTTTATATAAATAATTAAATCAAAATATTTAGTAAATTAATTAATTTTTAATATAATAAACTCATGCATGCATAATTAAACACGTTAAAACAAATAAATTTCTAATCACGTCTAAACTATCTCTCTCTTTCACACACACAATAATTTGCTTGCATCGTAATCATTGTATTGTTAAGACAGAACTTTAGTATGCAAATCTTTTATTATATTTACACGTGTGTGCAGTGTGAATTAGTAGTGCATAACCTGTTAACTAGTTAATGTCTATTATAAAACGTTGTTTGTGTGTAACTAGTACATATATACAAATACATAGAAACGTATGTATATAGAATGCAATTCAATATTTGATTAGTATATGGATTAAGTTAGAATATCTAATATATATATATTCAAACATCAAATTAGAATACACACACACACATACATACGTGTATGTCTGAGAGAGAATATACATAGTTAATGTTATTTATATTTATTTATTATATCAAATATATAGTAATGTCCATTTCTTTATCTACATATTGGATGTGCTTAGAATTATTAATTTAAACTTTAAATCATTTATTTAGATATACATAGATATAAGATACACACACACACACATATATACACACACGTATATATATGCACACACACACACACACACATATATATGCATTTGTACATATGTACGTGTGCTAAGTCAATTGAGTTACTTAACTAGTTAGCCAGGTTATGCACTACTAATTAATATACACTGTACACAATGATGATGATGCAAACAAATTAGATAAAATTCAAAAATCACTTAGTATAACAGATTAATACAAATTTTTCTTTTGATTATATTAAGCTATATATATTGATCTATTTTCTGAAAATACAAATTGACAAATGAACGGTGTTTAGGCATCTTCTTTGTTTTATTTTATTTTCTCTATATATTTAAAAAAATTAAAATTGAATATTTAAATAATACATGTCAAAAATTGAACTTAAATTAATCATTTTGTTTTCAAGAACAGTAAATATAATAAATACAAATCTCTATATTACTTTAAATTTCAAGGTGTACGTTATCACAACACATATAATAAAGCCCTTCTAAAGCTTAAACTAGATTATAAAAGATTATGTGCTAACTCCAATTTAATTACGGTCATATTATTTAAACATAAGATTATTAAATTTTCGATTTTTAAATACATATATAATTAAAATCAAATAAATATTACACTAAGCATAATCAAATAATCAATTGTTTTAATATATGCCCATTTATATATGTGTTCTTTTTCCCTGTGTATGTATATATACGTAGTATTACATGTGGCACAATGTCGTTTTGAAGTGACTTTGCAGATTTAGAATATTATTATGCAGTATATATATATTGTGTGTGTGTGTGTGTGTGAGAGAGAGAGAGAGAGAGAGAGAGAGAGAGAGAGAGAATTTACACGTGATTAGAAGTATTATATTTGTTTTAACGTAATTTTGATATCTACATACTAACTAAATATAAGACGGATTTTATTATTAATAAACATTTTCCTACCTTTAATATATAAAATAGCTGTAAATATTATTATATATATAATATATATATTTGCACCATAATATAATTTAATATAATTTCATGTTTATATAGTTGTTTAATTTTTATTGTATTTAAACTAAATGAAAAGTAATGCAATTAATAATTCTGAGCACATCAAATATGTAGATGAAGAAATGAACATTAAGTACTATATATTTGATATAATAAATAAATATAAATAACATTAAGCTAATGCTAGATTGCTTTATCATATGTATGAGACTTGTATAAATTTTTTTAATAAACATTATATAGTAAATTATACTTTTAAGTTCAAATTAGATTCCTTTAATCATATGCGCGTAATATTTATAAATGAAAGAATTAAGTTTTTCTAGTCATGCTTATGCAAAAGGTCGTTATAATTATTTCATTTTCAAAATATAAAGCGGGAGTTCAATCGATTAAATTGTGTTTAATCGAACATTATAAAAATTTAGTTCATGATTATGTATTTTATTAATATATAATTATATTGTAATTATCTAATGTATGAATTTAAATACTACTTTATTCAATTCAACTATCGGAACCGGATCCAAGGAGAATAATTAACTAAATATAAGCAATTTTTGTTAAACCGGAATGTTTTGAATCCTTTTACTGAGTATTATAAGATAAAAAAATACAGATAACCATATAATAAATGGATGATATAAGCTATGTTATATAACGATGTTACTTCCCTCTTTTTCAACATATACTAGCAATATATAATTAAGGATCGAGAAGTATATTTAAGCAGTTTTCGTATTACATATAAAATTATACATATAGAGAGAAGTTAATAAACAGCAGTGTATATGCTTCAATACAGAGGCTTTTAAATGATTATATAAGCTAAAATTAAATATTAAAGTAAATTACATGTTAATTGTTTACTTAATTTTCTAAAAGGTAGACTTTCACCAGTTTACCTTAAAAAATACCTAAATATGGAAGTCCCGGATAGTATGTGTCATAGTTTTTACTATGACTCAACCCTTTACTTTGGGGTTTGACTGTTGTTACCTACCGAGTTGTGTGACGAACCCTAGATGTAGTAGGAAACAGGCCCACTTAGTGCACTTGGGTATCTGGTGATGGTCCGGCGGGTGTCATTAGGTATTTGCAGGAAACTTTAGGTGAAGCTAGAACTTACCTTCTAGAAACTCTCCCTCGGTTTGACGTTCTAGGTTATAAAGTATAGCTTGTCAAAATAAGGGACACTCCTAGGGTTGACCTAACCCTAGGGTTGCCCTAACCCCACCCCCCCTAGGGGTTAGGTTTAGGGTTAGGTTAGGACAACCAGTTTCTCTAAGGGCTGGCATTTCCGTGCCAGCCCACTTACTCATTTAGGTAAACAGGGGGGGGGGTCCGTCACATAAATAAGGTAGAGTATATGTAGTGAGGCTTCCTGGGTTGAAAAGAGAGCTCGTTAACCTCCTACCGGTGCAAGCTAAGCTTGTGTCGTCAAGGTGCAACCCTCTGTTGTGCCGCCCAAACTTCCACACGACAGGGGTACAACCCACCCTAGGGTTAGACTATCCTTATCGTTGGCAGGATCTTGCCTTTGAGACAAGGGCACGTCACTTCCAAGGAGTTAGCCAGATTCCTGTCACGACCCGATACAGAATACAGGATTCCGGATACAGGACATGGGTTGCAGGACTTTCCTACAGGATTCCGGATACAGGATATGGGTTGCAGGATTTTCCTACAGGATACTCCTACCAGGATTCCGGACACAGGATTCGGTTGCAGGATATTCCTACAGGATATGCCACAGGATATGCCTAGAGGATAAGGGACATGTGGACTCATCTTAGCCTCTGCATGCATGCAATCACTTTTGCATGCATGCAACCACTTTTGCATGCATGCCTAGATTAGCTCTTGGAGTTGTGAGCATAAAAGCTCCGACCTAATTGTTGTACAATCAGTTACTATCAACACCAGTCTTACTACGATCAATCTTGTCTTGTCTTGTTTCCTGTCCTGTTCCTTCTCGCTCCTATTTCCTGTCCTGTTCCTGGATCCTGTCCTGCTCCGGGATCCTGTCCTGTTCCTGTTTTGCTCCGGATCCTATCCTGTGCTTTCCTGTCTTGCTCCCGGATCCTATCCTGATCCTGTCTTGCTCCTAGATCCGTCCTGTTCCTATTCCTAGTTCCTGTCCTGCTCTCGGTCCTGTTCCTGAGTCAAGCCTTCATGTCCTTGGAATCCTGCTCTCTTCCTGTTCCTGGATCGTGGCTTGACAGTTTGATAGTAACTGCTTCATAGTTCTCCGTTTTCCAGCTACCTTTTTCTTGATTCCTTTCCTTCATTTTCCTCCTTTTTTTTCCTAGATCATGGCTGATTTTGAGTTTTCAACACGAGCACCAAATGCTACTTCATGAGCTGGCCACTTTGCGCCAAGTGGTCACCGACCTGCAAGGTTCCACCACTGCGGCACATGCAGCTGCTGATGCATCCTCCAAGGCTGCTGCGCAGGCTCTCTCCCAGGCATCGGTGGTTTCCTCTTCATCAAACTTTTCTTCGGAGCCGAAGGTTAGCATGCCAGAGAAGTTCAGTGGTAATCGTGCCGATTTCCAAGGTTTCCTGAATCAGATCCGACTCTTGATCCGTATGCAACCACGGCGCTACTCGACTGATGCTCAAAAGGTGGGTCTTTTGGCATCCTTACTAAGTGGATCTCCACGGGCTTGGGTTGCCCCCTTGCTGGAGCGTGACGATCCACTGATGGAAGACTTTGAAGGTTTCGTGGCTGCCTTTGAAGCCTGTTTTGGAGATCCTGATAAGTACCGTTCTGCATGCACGAAGTTACGGAAGCTCACTCAAGGATCCCGACCAGCTTCCGTCTATGCATCCGAATTTCAGCAACTTTGCACGAACATTCCATGGGACGAGACTGCATTGATCGAACACTTCCGTTTTGGGTTGAGGGACGACGTGAAGGACCTTCTCCTTACGTTACCGGATGCCCAAACATTAGCGGAGATCATGCAACAAGCTGTTCGTTGCGACAACCGTTTGTTCGAGCGTCGTCAGGAAAGATCCCGTCAACAGTTCCTGCAAACCAATCCTGCAGCTGTGGTACATGTTCCTGCACCACCTTCTGGAGTAGTTCCTATGGAGGTTGAGAAATCCAAGCGTGGCTCTCTTTCCGCTGCCGAGAAGCAACGTCGTCGCAGTGAGAACCTGTGCTTGTATTGTGGTGGAGCAGGACACAAGGTGGCAGATTGTCCTATTAAAGCCAGGAACTTCAAGACGCGTGAAGTCGAAGCGAAGTTCAGTCGGAAAACTCCAATGTCCACTTCGTCTAGGAGCCGCGAAGTTGGACGTAGGTGCAGGCTCCATTGGTGCTGCTCATACCATCCCGTCACTTAAGTTTCCTGTACACATTCATCTTAATAATCGAGAGCTCATGGAGTTTGCCTTGTTAGACACTGGTGCAAATGCATGCTTCATGGATGACACGTTTGCAACTCAACATGGCATTTCGGTGGTGAAGTTGAAGCGTGCAGTTCCTGTAGAGGTGGCCGATGGGCGTCTAATTGCTTCGGTGCAGTTACCCATGCTACCGAACCTCTCTCCTGCAGGTATGGCACATTCAACTGTTCAATTTCCTTCAACTTGATCAAGACTCGGTCGACTCCCATCATTTTGGGCATGCCATGGTTCGTTGTTGCAAATCCGCAGATCGACTGGAGGTCTAGGACTCACGTTTTCCTCTCCAACTTCTAGGATCAATCCTGTACCTTCCTGCGTGCAGGATACATCCTTAGTATCTGAGGCAGTACAAGCTACAGGATTGACCGTACCTGTTCCTGTACCAGTGTTGAAGACTCCTCCTCGACAGGATTCACCTCATGGCAGTTCCTCAGCACATCCGCAGGCTCTCCCCACTCCTGTAAGTTTGCGGTGTCCTGTACAGGGTTCTTCCAATCCTGTATCAGTGTCGAAGGTTCCTCCTCAACAGGATCCACCTCCTGTTGATTCGTCAGCACATTCGCAGGCTTCTTCCACTCTTGCGCAACCACGGACTCCTGTACAGGATTCTTCCAATCCTGTACACTCACGGTGTCCTGTACAGGATTCTTCCAATCCTGTACACTCATCAACAACCACACAGGTTTTTTCCAATCCTGCTTCTTTCTGTTACCCTGCCTCTGTTCCATCCCCCAAGATCCTTCCTCTTTTTCAGTCACAGCTCCCTCCTTCTCCTCTCCGAGTTCTTACCACTACCATGCATGAACTCGCCACTGATCCTGCCCCCTTCCACCTTTTTGCTTTTCAAGTAACTCCTACGTCCTCTCCTACCTTTCCTGTATCCGACTCCCCTGTTTTTTCTCCTTCTCCTTCTCCTTCTCCTCCTTCTTCCCTACCATCCAAGTACCACGACTTTAAGGACGTTTTTGACAAGCACAAGGCTGCAGTTCTTCCTGTTCACAGGTCCTACGACTGTCCTATTGATCTTGCGGAAGGAAAGACTCCACCATTCGGACCGATCTATGCATTGTCACCCACAGAGTTGGAGGTTCTTCGTCAATACATCGAGGACAACTTAGGATCCGGCTTCATTCGTCACTCAAAGTCCCCTGCAGGAGCTCCTATCTTCTTTGTCAAGAAGAAGGATGGGAGTTTACGTTTGGTGGTGGACTACAGGGGTTTGAATCAAGTCACCATTCGGAATCGGTATCCGTTGCCATTGATCCCGGAACTTCTCGATCGGCTGCGAGGGGCAAAGGTGTTCACGAAGATCGACTTACGAGGAGCCTACAACCTTGTACGGATTCGTCCCGGCGATGAGTGGAAGACTGCCTTTCGTACAAGGTATGGACATTTTGAGTACACGGTAATGCCTTTCGGCCTTACCAATGCCCCAGCTGTATTCCAACACATGGTGAACGACATTTTCCGTGACTTCTTGGACCAGTTTGTGGTGATCTACCTCGACGACATCTTGATTTTCTCCAAGGACCAGGCGGCACATGACAAGCATGTACGACTAGTTTTAGAGCGGCTTCGCGAGCATGGCCTGTACGCGAAGTTGGAGAAGTGTTTTTTCGATAGGGATTCGGTGGAGTTCTTGGGCTACATCGTCTCTCCTGCTGGCGTTTCCATGGACATGCACAAGGTGAAGACCATCGTGGAGTGGGAGAGGCCCAAGTCGGTACGAGATGTACAATGTTTCCTTGGCTTTGCAAACTTCTACAGGCGGTTCATACAGGACTTCTCCAAGCGTGTACTTCCACTCACAGAACTCACCAAGCGCACAGGACTTTTCTCTTGGTCCGACAAGGCGGAACACGCGTTCACAACACTCAAGGACGTTTTCACGACAGCTCCGATTTTAGCACATCCTGACCCTTCTCATCCTTTCTTCATTGAAGCAGATGCCTCGGATTTTGCAGTAGGATCCGTCCTATCGCAAGTTGGAGAGGACAAGTTGCTTCATCCTGTAGCCTTTCACTCTCGTAAGTTCCTGTCGGCGGAGATCAACTACGAGATTCATGACAAGGAACTCAAGGCCATTGTGGATTCGTTTGAGGAATGGCGGCATTTCCTGGAAGGTGCTGCACATCCTGTACAAGTTCTTACGGATCACAAGAACCTGGAGTACTTTCAAACGGCTCGGGTCCTCAGTCGGCGACAGGCTAGGTGGGCAGAGTTCCTATCACGTTTTGACTTCGTCATCGTCTACAGGCCCGGCTTTCGGAATGGCAAGGCGGACGCATTGTCTAGGCGCTCTTACCTTGCACCAAGCCCGGGCGATCCTGCATTTGACGGTCAAAGGCAAGTGTTGTTGGGTCCTGATCGTTTCCGGCTTGCGGCACTGCAGGTTCATCAGGCTCCAGCAAATTCAACACTCCTACAGGACGTTCGTTCGCAGTTGCCTACAGACGACTTGGGAAAGAATGTGTTCTCACACATTCATCCTGACGTTGCAAGTTCCTCTTCCTCCAGTTCCCGTCCAGACTACAACCTATTCACCATACAGGATGGACTCCTGTACCGGGAAGGTCTCCTGTACGTTCCTGTTGGTATTTCTAGGACTCGTGTGGTACAGGATTGTCATGATACCCCGGCTACAGGACATTTTGGTGTGGCCAAGACAGTGGAATTGGTGACTCGCAACTATTGGTGGCCTGGGTTGCGAGGTTTTGTGGAGAGGTTTGTACGGAGTTGTGACACTTGTAGCAGGTCGAAGATGCCTCATCATGCACCCTCTGGTCTTCTTCGTCCTCTTCCTGTTCCGTCTGCTCCTTGGAGATCCATTTCTATGGATTTCCTCACAGATCTTCCTCCTTCCCGTGGATTTGATGCAGTTCTTGTGGTGGTTGACCGTTTCACCAAGCAGGCTCATTTCCTACCCTGCAACAAGACAGCTACAGGTCAGACAACTGCCGAGTTGGTGATCCGCGAGGTGTTCCGACATCATGGTCTTCCTGAGAGCATTGTTTCCGATCGAGGTCCACAATTCATGTCCAAGTTTTGGCGAGAGCTTCTTCGGAGTCTACAGGTCAAAGCGGATCTTTCTTCAGGATATCACCCACAAACCGATGGGCAGTCCGAACGCACAATTCAGACCTTAGAACAGTATCTTCGTTGCTTCATCAGTTACCAGCAGGACAACTGGTTGGACCTCCTTCCAATGGCAGAGTTTGCCTACAACAACTCCATCCACGCATCTACAGGACAGACACCTTTCTTTGCTCTTACAGGCCACCATCCACGTTTTGACTTTGCTCCTACCGCTTCTCCTTCTTCCGCTCCTGCAGTACAGGATCGTCTTCAGCATCTTCGGCAGGTACAGGATGATCTCCAGGTTCATCTTCAACAGGCACAGGAACGATACAAGCATCATGCTGATGCTCACCGACAGCCGGCACCTGCATACAAGATTGGTGATCTCGTGTGGCTTCTTCGTCGACACATTCGCACCAACAGGCCTTCTTCTAAGTTGGATTTTCAACGATTGGGCCCTTATAGGATCGTGGCGGAGGTAAATCCTGTAGCTTTCCGACTCGAGTTACCATCCACGGTGAAACTTCATCCTGTGTTTCACACCTCTTTGTTGGAGCCGTATCATCCTTCTTCTCTTCCTGGTCGTGTTTCTTCTCCTCCCCCTCCTGTGGTCATTGACACGGAACCTGAGTACGAAGTCGCAGCCATCCTTGACTCTCGTCTTCATCGTCACCAACTCCAATACTTGGTGGATTGGAAAGGGTACCTGCCTACTGATCGCACTTGGGAACCTGCATCCAACTTACTCCATGCTTCTTCCAAGGTTGCTGCCTTCCATCGGCATTATCCTGCTAAACCAGGTCCCAAGACTCGTGGAACTCGTCTTTAGGGAGGAGGTGCTGTCACGACCCGATACAGAATACAGGATTCCGGATACAGGACATGGGTTGCAGGACTTTCCTACAGGATTCCGGATACAGGATATGGGTTGCAGGATTTTCCTACAGGATACTCCTACCAGGATTCCGGACACAGGATTCGGTTGCAGGATATTCCTACAGGATATGCCACAGGATATGCCTAGAGGATAAGGGACATGTGGACTCATCTTAGCCTCTGCATGCATGCAATCACTTTTGCATGCATGCAACCACTTTTGCATGCATGCCTAGATTAGCTCTTGGAGTTGTGAGCATAAAAGCTCCGACCTAATTGTTGTACAATCAGTTACTATCAACACCAGTCTTACTACGATCAATCTTGTCTTGTCTTGTTTCCTGTCCTGTTCCTGTCTCGCTCCTATTTCCTGTCCTGTTCCTGGATCCTGTCCTGCTCCGGGATCCTGTCCTGTTCCTGTTTTGCTCCCGGATCCTATCCTGTGCTTTCCTGTCTTGCTCCCGGATCCTATCCTAATCCTGTCCTACTCCTAGATCCGTCCTGTTCCTATTCCTGGTTCCTGTCCTGCTCTCGGTCCTGTTCCTGAGTCAAGCCTTCATGTCCTTGGAATCCTGCTCTCTTCCTGTTTCCTGGATCGTGGCTTGACAGATTCCTTGGTCCGAAAACCTGCTCGCAAGCTCAAAGGTATTGCTCGAGTTCACGTTCCGCAGAACTAGTGGTTGAGGCCTTGCTCCGGCCGCCTCAACCACGCCAAGCTAGGAACGACACCTAAAGCTCGGCTAGTTCTTGTATCCTGATCCACAAGGTGAGTCTCGTTCGTGGGCTTAGTCAGTTAGGGGTTGGAGTTCCTAAGGCTTGGGTTCCTAATACGGGTTATTTTACCAGATTCCGTGGGGTTTCCAGAGAGGGGATTCCAGGGTTGGCACCTAGCAAGCCGCCTTTGTGGCACCAGGTAAAAACTCTGACAATTGGTATCGGAGCGAGTTCTCTGCGGTCAGTAGGACTGCCTTAAGTTATAGGGTGTTTTAATGTTTAGATAACTCTAAATTCTTGTTATACTCTATTGCTTTCGGTTGACATGTCTGTATTCTGCGCAGAGAGTTTGATCCTGTGAGTTGTCAAACTTCGAGAACACTTGCTCAGTGAGTCGGCGTGAGATTCTAGGTATGTCCGAAAGTCTTATGCTAGTTTAAGCTGATGTGTGGGTGTACAACTTGTGCAGGTGTTTCCAGTTTCACATTGGGAATATTCCAAGCATATTCTCCGAGTGTTGACACTAGGGTTCAAAACGATGAGCAAGAGAAAGCAACCAGAGCCGGGTTGTCGCAGAGGCTCAAAATGAGGAGATGGATGAGGTTGATCCAGGTCGACCCCCTAGGGTTAAACAACGACCTGGTTGACGAGAAATAATGATGGATGCCCTAAATGAACTTCGAGGGGATGTTCTGGGGTTGAATGACCGAATCGATAATGTTGCCGTTTGAATTCCAACGAATACAGCAGTGCCGGATGTTCCGCAACCAGACACACGGAAAAGGAAGAAGAAGCATGATCAGAGTCAATTTCCTCTGAATCAGATTCTTCGACGGAAGTAGTTGGTGGAGGTCCCAGTAAATTCAAACCGGTAAAGCCTTCGAATTTCATGGTTTGAAGGATTACAAGGTTTTGGATGACTGGTTGTATGATATGGAAAGCTATTTCGAGGGCTTCTGTGAGAAAGACAGAAAAGGTTGCATGTGCCAAGCAGTTTCTTAAAGAAGAAGCTAAGACTTGGTGGCGAATTGTTGAAGGTGAACGTGGATACCGAAACAGTTGGAAGCACATGAAAAAGGAGATCAAAAGCAGTATATGCCGGATGACCTCGGGTTGCGATTGCGTGCTGACCTGGCACTTTGTCAACAGGGGTTTGGGGAAGTCCAATGGACCACGTTTATCGATTCGAAAGTGTACGACGATTGGTGCCAAATATGAGCGATGATGAAGCTCGAAGTTGCTTCATGGCTAGCTTGAATGAGAAACGCGAAGGGAGATCTTAAGGTACAAGCCACAAGCTATCGGGAATGTCAAGAGGCAGCTCAAAAGGTTGCTTATGGCATGTCGTTAGAAGACTTGTACAAAGGGGAGGAAGCAAAACTTAAATCGAGGAGGTTTTCTCCAAAGTCTGGGTTTAGAAGGTTGATGGAAGACCAACTCAGTCACCATCGAAACGAAGTGCAAGTCCCTTTGTCGGTAGTTCGAAGTTTTCGGACACATCAAGACCCACCGGATTTCAGAAACCATTGTAACAAGCCTGGTCATTTTGCTAAAGAGTGTCCGGCACCCTCGCAACAATCAGGACATTTCAAAGCGATGGTAGAAGAGGAAGTTGCTGAACCAGAAACACTTGAAGATCCGGAAGATGAGTCAGAAGAGGTAATGTTGTGCCAGACACAACCTGCCTTATTCGCTATTCAAGACAAAACTGACCCTTTGCTGTATTTGACAGGAAGGATACGAGGGGACCGAGTCCGAATGATGATCGATACTGGAGCAACATACAACTTCATATCGACTAGTCTAGCTCGTCGATTGAATTTGGATGTAATAAAGATGTGTGAATAAAGATCAATTTTGGCAAAGGTTCTCAAAATACTAATAATATGCAAGGGCAGTTCCTGTCCAAATCAAAGATTGGAAGGCTAAGCTAGACTTAGTTGTCTTGAATATAACGGGGTTTGACTTTGTTCTGGGTATGGAATGGTTCCATAAACATGTAATCGAAATGAGGGGTTCCGGAGATAATCGAATCACGCTTGCAGCAGATAAAGAAGCCATTAGAAAAACAACGCTCAGAATGGAAACGCTAACTGATAAGGATTGAATCCTATGTTCCTTACCTTGACTCAGTTGCGTAAAGCAGTTAGACATCGGGAACGTGTGTTTCTTGTAATGGTTTTGGATACTAGTGAAGTCAAAATAGGAGATGGTCAAGAACCTGTTCCCGAACCTATTTGGAAGTCTTGAACATGTTTAGGGACGTGTTACCGGAAGATTTGCCGCCTGAGACCTCCACGTCGAGCTGTGGACCACAGAATAGAGGTTTTGTCGGGTTCGTCTCCACCCGGCAAGAGCCCCATATCGGTTAAATCCTCAAGAGTTATTGAATTTGAAGAAACAGCTGACGGAATTGGTTGTCGAGGACACATTCGACCCAGTCGATCACCATATGGTGCACCGATCTTGTTTGTAATGAAAAAGGATGGTACGATGCGAATGTGTGTGGACTATCGAGCACTAAACGCGATAACTATCAAAAACAAGTATCCTCCTTCCGCGAGTGGACGACTTGTTTGATAGACTATCAAAAGCAAAGTACTTTTCAAGAATAGACTTGAGGTCTGGGTACCATCAGATTCGGGTAGCAGAGAATGACATTGAGAAGACCGCTTTTCGAACTCGTTATGGATCATTTGAGTTTCTAGTCTTGCCATTCGGGTTGTGCAATGCTCCAGCAACTTTTTGCACAATGATGGATAATGTGTTTAAAGACTATCTAGACGAGTTCGTGGTGGTGTATATTGATGACATTCTAGTTTTCAGTTCGACAATTGAAGAACATGTGGAACACTTAGAAAAAGTGTTTCAGAGGTTGAGAGAGAACCAGTTGTATGCTAAAGAAAGCAAGTGCGCGTTTGGTCAAACCAAGATAGATTTCTTGGGACACTTGATCTCAGGTGGGAAGGTTGCCATGGATTCAAAGAAAATTCAAGCTATTACTGAGTGGACGACTTTGAAAGACGTGCATGAAGTTAGATCATTTCTTGGTCTGACAGGGTATTACCGAAGATTCATAAAGGGTTACTCGAGATAGCGACATCATTGACAGATCTTATGAAAAACATTCCATGGCATTGGACTCCAGAGTGCCAACGTGCATTCGTCAAACTCAAAGAGGCTATCTCTTCTGAGCCAGTTTTGCAGTTGCCCATCTTTGAAGATCACTTTGAAGTAGAATGTGACGCTTCCGACTTTGCAATTGGTGGTGTGTTGCAACATAAAGGACATCCAATGTCCTTTTTCTCGAAAAAGTTAGATGCCGCGCAAACTTGATGGCCTACTCACGAAAAGGAGATGTATGCTATTGTTGCTTCCTTGGAGTATTGGCGTCATTATCTTCCAAGTCATGGTACTGTGGTTTGGACAGATAGTGTAACTCTAAAGTATTTTGAAATGCAGCCGAAGCTATCGCCGAAGTATGCTAGATGGCAGCAGAAGTTGGCACGATTTGAGCCTGAAATCAGACATAAGGCGGGAAAAGACAATGTGGTAGCTGATGCACTTAGTAGAAAGGGTCATCTTCGTATTATGTCAGCACCCGTGTCAACTTTGGTGGATGAATTTGTGACGGCGTATCCTCAGGACAAGTTTGCCAAGGAAGCTTTAAGCCTGGTGGCAAAGAGGAAACAAGTTCATCAATTACGAAGAGATGGTAATATTCCAGCAGGAATAGAAAGTCGAATGGATGCACTCAAACAGGCTCATTTTGCAGTACGAGATGGAGTTTTTTATTATAAAGAAAAGAGACTCTATGTTCCAGAAGGGACATGGAAGGAGAGGCTATTAAGAGAGCATCACGACGTTCCTTTGGCAGGGCATGGTGGAAGGCACAAGACGTTGGCTTTGTTGAAACAGGGATTCTATTGGCTGGGTATGATAGACAATGTTGCCAAGTATGTCAAGACATGCCCCACATGTCAACAAGTGAAAAGTCGTTCGCAAAAAACGAGCTGGGAAGTTACAATGTATACCGATTCCAGAGCGGCCATTTCAAAGTGTTACTTTGGACTTTATCATGGGATTGCCAAAATCTTGTGGTTTCAATGCTCTTATGGTGGTGGTCGATCGATTTTCAAAGGTTGCTCATTTCATTCCAACTGTAGAGACAGTGTGAATGCAAACAAGCAGCAAAGTTGTTCTTCCACGAAGTCGTAAGAGTGCGAGGGCTACCGGAAACGATGATTTCAGATCGGGATCCTCGATTTACTGGCAAGTTTTTGGGGAACGTTGTTCAAGTAATTTGGGACGATGCTGAGATTTAGTACGGCTTATCATCCACAAACGGATGGTCAGACGGAGAGGGTAAACCGACAAGTCGAGGACTACCTCAGATGCTATGTTCAAGGTGATCAACTTGATTGGGCTGAACACTTGGATATGGCTGAGATATGTTACAATAACTCGACACACACTGTGATCGGGTGTAGCCCGATGGAAGTGTTAACGGGGAATAAGGGTGGTATTCCTCAGAGTATGGTGATACCGAAAGACGATAGCAATCGAGTTCCATCTGTAGCAGAGTTCACTGGACAGTTGTATCGGACATGGGAAGCTGCTCGTCAAGCGATGGCTGCAGCACAGGAAAGGTATCGTCAGCAGTACGATAAACATCGACGGGATGTAGAGTATCAGGTTGGGATATGGTATTGTTGAGTACCAAAAACCTGAGGGTTCCAACGACTCTTTCGAGGAAGTTTCTATCGCACTACATAGGTCCATACAAGGTGGTGAAGCAAGTAGGGAAAGTGGCTTATGGGTTAGATCTTCCTCCAGAGTTGGAAGGAATACACAATGTGTTTCATGTCAGTTTACTCGAGCCATTCCACAAGGATGAGAAACATCCGGATAGATATCGTAGTTTACGTCCGCCGCCAGAATTAGTTGGTGAGGAAAAAGAATTCGAAGTTGAGGCGATATTAAAGGGGAGGAACATTCATGGACGACGAAAACATAAACATGAATATCTTGTTAAGTGGAAAGGTTACCCGGCATGCGAGTCGACATGGGAACCATTGGAGAATCTGCAGAACGCGATGGAGGTAGTGAATGAGTTTGAGGCGAGGTCTCAAACTGTTGGTAATGATGATCAGAAATAAAGTGAACCTTTATTTCTTATTAACCAAGGGGCCGGCAACAACACTAACTAGAGGCCTCCAATATAAATTCTAGTTACGTAAAGAAATTAACCACTGTGTTGTGTGCGTCGGGTGACAGACTTTGCAGACGTGCAAAAGGTCTCCAGGTGACTTCATGTCGCAGGTGGTGCCTCCGGCAGCTGGGTCTACGACTCGGTGAACGACGGTTCTGAAGTACTTGGCTTTGCATAATGCAAGGGGGTAATAAAACTTGTGAACTTTTGGTTGACTCTGCATAGAGTGATATGTTAGTTTTGGTTAGTTTTCTCTAACATTATCTAGTCTTGGAGTTAGACGTCAACGAGGACGTTGACATTTTCAAAGGCGGGGAGTGTGTCATAGTTTTTACTATGACTCAACCCTTTACTTTGGGGTTTGACTGTTGTTACCTACCGAGTTGTGTGACGAACCCTAGATGTAGTAGGAAACAGGCCCACTTAGTGCACTTGGGTATCTGGTGATGGTCCGGCTGGGTGTCATTAGGTATTTGCAGGAAACTCTAGGTGAAGCTAGAACTTACCTTCTAGAAACTCTCCCCCGGTTTGACGTTCTAGGTTATAAAGTATAGCTTGTCAAAATAAGGGTTAGGGACAC
The DNA here is from genome assembly GCA_003024785.1 of Selaginella tamariscina. Lineage (NCBI taxonomy): Eukaryota > Viridiplantae > Streptophyta > Lycopodiopsida > Selaginellales > Selaginellaceae > Selaginella > Selaginella tamariscina. The sequence goes on from PUQB01000918.1 coordinate 62,984, forward strand.
TCCTAGGTTGACCTAACCCTAGGGTTGCCCTAACCCCACGCCCTAATACCCCCCCCTAGGGGTTAGGTTTAGGTTAGGTTAGGACAACCAGTTTCTCTAAGGGCTGGCATTTCCGTGCCAGCCCACTTACTCATTTAGGTAAACAAGGGGGGGGGTCCATCACATAAATAAGGTAGAGTATATGTAGTGAGGCTTCCTGGGTTCAAAAGAGAGCTCGTTAACCTCCTACCGGTGCAAGCTAAGCTTGTGTCGTCAAGGTGCAACCCTCTGTTGTGCCGCCCAAACTTCCACACGACAAGGGTACAACCCACCCTAGGGTTAGACTATCCTTATCGTTGGCAGGATCTTGCCTTTGAGACAAGGGCACGTCACTTCCAAGGAGTTAGCCAGATTCCTTGGTCCGAAAACCTGCTCGCAAGCTCAAAGGTATTGCCCGAGTTCACGTTCCGCAGAACTAGTGGTTGAGGCCTTGCTCCGGCCGCCTCAACCACGCCAAGCTAGGAACGACACCTAAAGCTCGGCTAGTCCGTGTATCCTGATCCACAAGGTGAGTCTCGTTCGTGGGCTTAGTCAGTTAGGGGTTGGAGTTCCTAAGGCTTGGGTTCCTAATACGGGTTATTTTACCAGATTCCGTGGGGTTTCCAGAGAGGGGATTCCAGGGTTGGCACCTGGCAAGCCGCCTTTGTGGCACCAGGTAAAAACTCTGACAGTATGACAGGTGTTGATGCTCTTTCTATAAGTATGATTAATCAATCGAATTTCACAATTTTATTTCTGGTAAAGGTCTTAATGGCTTAGGAAATAAATACTTGGATTAAAACTATGCATTTGGCACTAATTAATCCTTCTCAATCGTCTAACTCTCAATATTTTTCATTTGTAACACAATTTCACACATACAACGGTGTTTTTATTTAACTTTAATATGCTTGACAATTCTAACTAATTTTGTTCCTAGGTATTTTTGTAATATTACGATGATTCACCATTTTTTAGTGAACATTTTGATTAATTTTAAACATATTACAACATTCTTTTGCCTAACCGAATATGCGACGAGATATGATTCAGTACGTAGAAAGTTATTAATTTTGATAGATTCAAAACTCTTAATGGTTAATTGGTGTTTTGAAATATATATAGGTGAAACGGTCATTCGAACTTATAACATAAGATTTAATTAGTTTTTTTCAATTTTGATTGTAGTTAACCGATATTATAGTTTTAATAGATTATCTAACTTGTTGGATCGAGGTTAGAACTTTACTAAATGTCACGGCTATAGTGTTACTAATTTTTTACTCACTTAGCTAATTTTGCACTATTCATGTATAGAATAGATTTTATTAAATAATAGACATGTCTTTATTACTGAAATTTTGAATGTTCTTACTTCACAATTGGGAATTTAATAATTTTTTACATCTTTCTTTCATCCACAAACAGATGGGTTGCTTGAGCATTTGAATTAAACTTTTAAAATTATGATTTTTGAATATGTAAATCTTACTCAAAATTATGAGATTGGTATTTACAATATTAAAATTTACATACAACACTAGCACTTAAAATTCCATTGACATATCTCCATTTAAAACATTGTATGGCCGAAACCTTTAAATACCTCCAAAAGTTAATTTAGTTTCTCACAAATTTAAGTATTTGAAGCAGCGACTTACTTAAATCGAACTCTTTCTTTACTGTATTTTACCTCAACACAACATTTAAGTCATGCACAAATTGAATAACAACAAAATTATAATTCTCGTCATTGATTATTTCCTTAATTTGTTATTGATAATTTTATTCTTGTGCATTTTTTAGAACTTCATAAAAATGGTTTATTCTATATTTCTCGGTCCTTATTATTAAGTTGACCTTCAAATTTACCATATATAATGTCGAGTCTCGAGAAGCACCTTTGGTTACTCACGTTTTATAATTAAAAAAGTTTTTCTCACGAAGGGATAATATAAAGTAATTACACAAGTTAACCATGGTATATTTTAAAAGTTACTAAAAATACTTATGGTGTGATTAAGAGGCATGTTCTTCACCCTTAAATTTTTTTTTATCTTTGTAGGGTCACATGTAATATTTTACCTTCACCTTGAGGGCAAGACTTTAAAAATATGCTTAGATTTAACTAAATTCCCTCACCATTATAACAATAAAACTATTTGCCACGTGTTTCATTTTCATATGTTTAAATAAAGAATTTTAAAATATATATAAATAGTTAAGATTTTTTATTTTATTTATTTTATTTAAAAAAATTATATAATTAAGAAGCTTATAATTTTAATTTATATTTATTTTATTTTAAAAAATAAAATTTATTAAGTTTAAATTAATAACACACATGTGTAACCCTCGTCTTCACTTTCACCCACGTGTGAGGGTGAGGGCACATCTGAAATCGCCTCTAAATCCTTTATAAGATAGTCTAAATATAATTAAAATATATTTATCCTTTGTATATAAATTATAAAAGATATCCGAGTTTCTTATCTTTTAATACATTTATTATATTGTGTCTCAGGGAATAAGTATCTTTTTATTTATTTATCCTTACTCATAGTGATACCAACGTTCTCGACCAATCACATATATATATATATATATATATATATATATATATATATAAAAGGTATGAAGATGATTTAAAATTCAAATTAATAATTCTAAGCACATCAAATATGTGGATGATGAAGTAATGGACATTAAGTACAATATATTTGATATAATAAATAAATATAAATAACATTAATGCTAATTGCTTATCATTTATGGAATATTACGTCTCACACACAATATACATATGTACGCACACATAAAGTTGCATTTGACAGGTTGAACATAGTTATATGTGTATATTAAATTTTTAAGTCACCGCCATTAAACAAATTAGTATATTCTTAAGTTTAAATTAGACTCCTTAATCTTGACAAGGTAAATTATATATGTATATAATACTTATAATTGAAAAGATTATGTTTTAAACTTCATTTATATTTAGCCATGAACGTTATAATTTATTATAGGGTTCGATCGATTAAATGGTATTTATTAATATATAATTATGTTTTATATGTGAAAATGATACAATACATATGCTTTTAAATACTATACCTAAAAAACTATACATTATAAAATACAAATAAATATATAATAGATGATAAAAAAACAAACAAAAATGAGAAGGTATATATAAGTGCAAGTATATGTGTGTGTAGTTGTTGATCATATACATACAAATGTTCATTACTATACATATCTATTTTTTATTTAAAAGAAAACAAAAAAAACGGGAAAGTATATAAAAGTGCACGTGTTTGTATTAATATTTGGCCCATAACTATACATATCTATTTTTTATTTAAAAGAAAACAAAAAAACCGGGAAAGTATATAAAAGTGCACGTGTGTTTGTATTAATATTTGGCCCATACAAGTTTCGAACCTGTGACCTTTGCGTTATTAGCACAACGCTCTAACCAGCTGAGCTAATAGGCCTTTATATAAATAATTAAATTAAACTACTTAGTAAATTAATTAACTTTTAATAAATAATTTGTTTGCTACTTATGCATGTAAAAATAGAAGACGTTAAAACAAATAAATAATTCTAATCACGTCTAAACTATCTCTCTCTTTCACACACACAATAACTTGCTTGCATCATAATCATTGTATTGTTAATAGTATGCAAATCTTTTATTATATTTGCACGTGTGTGCATGCGTGTGTGTGAGAATTAGTAGTGCATAACCTAGTTAACTAGTTAAGTGTCTAGTGTATAAAACGTTGTCTGTGTGTAACTAATACACACGTACATATATACAAATACATAGAAACGTATGTATATAGAATGCAATTCAATATTTGATTAATAAGTACACACACACACACATACATAAGTGTATGTCTGAGAGAGAATATACATAGTTAATGTTATTTATATTTATTTATTATGTCAAATATATAGCAATGTCCATTTCTTTATCTGCATATTGAATGTGCTTAGAATTATTAATTTAAACTTTAAATCATTTGCATACCTTTTCTACATGTATACATATAGACACACACACATAGAGACATACATATAGATATACATAGATATAAGATACACACACACACACACACACACACACATATATATGCATTTGTACATATGTACGTGTGCATAGTCAATTGAGTTACTTAACTAGTTAGCCAGGTTATGCACTACTAATTAATATACACTGTACACAATGATGATGATGCAAACAAATTAGATAAAATTCAAAAATCACTTAATATAACAGATTAATACAAATTTTTCTTTTGATTATATCAAGCTATATATAGATCTATTTTCTGAAAATACAAATTGACAAATGGACGGTGTTTATGCATTCTTTATTTTATTTTCTCTATATATTTTAAAAAAATAAAATTGAATATTTAAATAGTACATGTCAAAATTTGAACTTTAATTAATCATTTTGTTTCCAAGAACAGTAAATATAAAGATAGTAAATAAAAATCTCTATATTACTTTAAATTTCAAGGTGTACATCTATATATCACAACACACATCTAATAAAGCCCATCTAAAAGCTTAAACTACATATAAAAGATTATGTGCTAACTCCAACTTTAATTACGGTCATATTATATTAACAATAAAATTATTAAATTTTAGATTTTTAAATACATATATAATTAAAATCAAATAAATATTACAGATTTCTTTCTAAGCATAATCAAATAATCAATTGTTTTTATATATGCCCATTTGTATGTGTTCTTTTTCCCTGTGTATGTGTATATATACTATTACATGTGGCACATTTTGCAAAATGTCGTTTTGAAGTGACTTTGAAGATTTAGAATATTATTATGCAGTGTATATATATATATATATATATATATATATATATATATTGTGTGTGTGTGTGTGTGTGTGTGCGTGCGTGCGTGAGAGAGAGGATTTAGATGCAGTATAGTGTGTGTGTGTGTGCGCGCGCGTGCGCGTGCGCGTGCGTGAGAAAGAGAGAGAGAGAGAGAGTTTACACGTACATATTCTGCATATTAACTAAATATAAGATGGATTTATTATTAATAAAAAAATTCATTTTCCTACCTTTAACCACAAGAATATATAGGTAAAGACATTATATATATTTTGCACATGATTTTTTTTAATATAATTTCATGTTTATATAGTTGTTTAATATTTATAGAAATTTAAATGTTAAATTCACATTACTAACTTGTATTAAAAACTAAATGAAAAGGTATGAATTTAATAATTCTGAGCACATCAAATATGTAGGTGAAGTAATGGACATTAAGTACTACTATATATTTTGATATACATGTGTAGTTAGTTATTTATTTTATACACCCACTAGTCAATTGAGTTACTCAACTAATTAATTAACTAGGTTATGCATTACTAGATAACTTGATAAATAAAAAAGTTCTAAAAAATATGTACAACATACTAAAGGTTTGATTTACATATAACACTTATATCTGTATAAGATGTGTTTTAAGTATACTTACTTAATTATGTAATGTCTAAATTTCAAAATAAAATAAAATATACCTTTGTATCCTCCTTATCTGGAGTTTAACTATAAATTATAACCTATAAAAAACTATTAAATATAGACTATATTAAATCAAAATATATATATATGTCTTACAGTATTTTACATAGTTTGTTAAAGTTATGAAAACCAAAAGTTATAACATCACATACCTAAATAAATACATCTTATATTTAGTTAATATGCAGCATATCAAAGCTATAAAAATTATGCATGTACATTTGAATACGTTAAATCAAATATAATACTTCTAATCACGTCTAAATTCTCTCTCTCACACACACACGCACACGCACGCACACAATACACATAATTCTGAATTCTGATATGCAAACAAAAGTATAATAGTTTGATTAAATATCGCTATCGGAATGTGTTTATAAAAGTATAAGAGTTTAACATCTTGGAAACCTCTAACCAACTGAGCTAATAGGCCTTTTTATAAATATTTTTAATTTTCTACTTTATATTAAATATTAAAAGTACATAGTTTAGTTAGTTTAAACTTCTAAACTGTATGTGTGCGTGTGTCTGTGTTTTAAATTAGTAGTGCATAACCTGGTTAACTAATTAAGTGTCTGAGTTAGTTTAGTGTATAAAACGTTGTCTGTGTGTAATACACACGTACAATGCATAGAAACCTATGTCTATAGAATGCAATTCAATATTTGGTTAATATATGGATTAAATTAGTATATACAACTTGAACATCAAATTAGAATATATACACACGCACATACATACGTGTGTATGAGAGAGAATAGTTAATGTTATCTATATTTATTATATTATATCAAATATATAGTATGTCCATTTCTTTATCTACATATTTGATGTGCTTAGAATTATTAATTTTGATTTTAAATCATTTTCATATCTTTTCATTTTAGTTTGTGTGTGTGTATATATGTGTGTATAGATAAATTCTTAGAAATATTAAATAGAATTTGACATCCTCTGTTCTGTGTAGTTTAAATATAAAGAATAACCTATAAATGACAACAAATTTTTATTAAATTATATCATTGTGCAAATATATATAACGTCTTTACCATATTTACAGCTATTTTATATAGTGTTAAAGTTAAAGATAGGAAAATGAAAAATTATATGGTTTAATTAATACATATCTAAATAAAATGCATCTTCATATTTAATTGATATGCAGAATATGTATTAAGCACAGAAAAGCTACCAAAATTATGCATGTATAACTGAATACGTTAAAACAAATGTAAAATCTATATGTAATATTTTCTAATCACGTCTTACATTAAGCATATTCTCTACAAATCTCTCTCTCACACAGACACACACATATACAGTACGCATACGAATTCAATATTCTATGAAGATGCATAGATAAGCACCAACCTGGCTATCAAAACTGAATATATATATCTAAAATAAAACTGAATGTAAAACTAATATGTGAAATAAACATTGTTAATGAATCAGGATATATATATATATATTATATATATATATATATATAATCAATGAATGGACCAAGCTCAAGTAACTTAAATTTGTCAGAAAATGCATTACTGTGCATTTATTTTGTTAAAAACATTAATAAGTTTAATTGAGGTCTGCAGAAAGGTATGCTAATTTTAATTCAGAAAGAAAATTAATATAATTAATAGAAGTAATAAACATAATTAAAACACATTTATACTAATATAATTGTTTTATGTAATGCAAACCTTTAGTATTCTTTTAGAAGTTCTTATATAACAAGTTATCTAGTAATGCATAAGCTAGTTAATTCGACTAGGTGTATAAAATGCTGTGTAAATAACTAATTACGTTACGTTCACCAATTTGTCAATTTACATTTAAAAAATTATATATATATATTTATCAATATATATAGCCTAATACAATCAAAACAAAAATTTGTATTAATCTGTTATATTAAGTGACTCTTAAATTTTATCTAATTTGTTTGCATCATACTCATTGTATACAGTGTATATTCGATTATATATATACATACATTTTTGTGTATTGATATATGTCTACATAGTTAGATATTTACACAGCATTTTATACATTAACTAACTCAGCCACTAGTCAATTGAGTTACTGAACTAATTAACTAGGTTATGAATTACTAGATAACTTGATATATAAAAAAAGTTCTAAAAAATATACACATGTTCACGTACTAAAGGTTTGCCTTACATATAACACTTATATTTAATTAAACTGCTTACTTATGATTTTTAATTTAATTATTTAATATTTAAATTTATAAGAATAAACAGATATACCTTCGCAGGAGACCTATAAAAAAGAAACTTTATAAATAGAAACTATGTGAAACTATATAAAATTAAAATATATGTTTTTACCAACATCATCTTATATTTAGTTAATATTCAGCATATGTAGAACAGCAAATCTATCAAAATTATGCATGTATAATTGAATACGTTAAAACAAATATAATACTTCTAATCAGTCTAAACTCTCTCTCTCTCACACACACACACAATAATGTGTTTGCATCAAATCATTGTATCGTTGAAGTGTCCGAGTTAGTTTAGTGTATAAAAACGTTGTCTGTGTGTAACTAATGCACACAAGCACATATATACAAATGCATAGAAACACATGCATATAGAATGCAATTCAATATTTGATTAAATATATGATTAAATTAGAATATCTAATATATATAATTTGAACAATCAAAATATATATACACACACACATGCATACGTGTGTGTGCGAGAGAGTACTAGAAATAATGTCCATTTCTTTGTCTACATATTTGAATATCAATTTAGATTTTTAAATCATTTCCATCTTTTATAATACACATGTGTGTGTATATATATATATATATGTACGTATATACATTTTTAGAAATAAATAAATAAAATTCTACATCCTCAGGTTCTGTGTAGTTTAAATGATAAAATTAACTTATAAAAAAACAACTAGGTAAATAGAAACTATGTCAAATTATATTATATTATATCATGTACAAATATATATATGTCTTTGCTATATTTCCAGCTATTTTATAGTTTTCTAGTTAAAGGTAGTAAAGTGAAAAGTTATATGGTTTAATTAATATTTACCTAAATGCATATATAGTTTTAATTAAAATGAGAAAGAAGAAACAACAAATCTACCAAAATTACACATGTACAACTGAATACGTTAAACAAGGAAAATTACATTTATACTTATGAAATTTATTATATTTACATATATATCCCTAGAAGTTTTATATTTACATATAATTTCAATTTAAAACTTCATAAATTTCAAAATTTAAAATTAAAAAACATTTTAAAAAATTAATAAAAATTTATAATTAATTTGTATTTTATTATATTTAGGTTCAAAATACAACTTATTAAACATATATACATAATTATTTAAAAAATATTTTATTTTTTACTATGACAATTTTTTAACATTTAACATTTAATAAACTTCAATTCATTTACAATATATTATGAATTAAAAAAATATATTTTAGTTAATATTATTATTTAAAAGTTAAAATATTACGATTGAAGTTTTAAAAGGTATATATGTAAATTTAAAATTTTAAAGAGGTATATACGTAAATATAAAATATGATAAATTTTAGGTATAAATGTAGCTTTCCCTTAAAACAAATGTAATTTCTAATCACGTTTAAATTATATTTCCGCTTGCTAAACATATCTCGTCCACACACACGCACAATACACATATAGATATAAAAACCGAATTCATTATCCAGAGAGCTATCAAATTAATAATGCCACGAATATATATAATAAAATAAATGTGAAACTAATACCTCTGACAAGCATCTTTTTATTTAGGATATTGATATTATTCAGGATATATATATCAGTGCAGGGACCAAGCTCAAGTAACTTAAATTTGATTCCAAAACATAGCTAAAATTGGGTCTGCACCAAGGTATGCTGAAAATTAATATATTCACTTACTAGCTTGTATTATAAACTAATGAATAACTTGTATTATAAACTATATGAAAGGTATGCAGATGATTTAAAAATTCAAATTAATAATTCTCTAAGCACATCAAATATGTGGATGATGAAGTAATGGACATTAAGTACTGTATATTTGATATAATAAATAAATAAAAATACCATTAAGCTAATGCTATATTTGCTTTATCCTTTATGGAATATTACGCATGATACTTTATATTCTATCTCACACACAATATACATATGTACGCACACATAAAGTTGCATTTGACAGGTTGAACATAGTTATATTTACATATTTCATGCAACTATATGTGTATATAAACTTTTTAATTAAAAAATT